>JACTAT010000002.1:6292661-6314000 GCA_014526335.1 Chrysaora quinquecirrha
TAAAAGGAGAAGTATATTTCTGGATACCGTACGATTGAATTACACAAGTTTAGCATGCAGTCATACAATTGGTTGTGCTGTGATGTTGATTATGGTTACAAGCAGAGTTTTAAAGAAGGAACAAGACATCTCTGATATTCCAATTGCTGGACAATGCTTTCTTGTGAGCATGGTAACCACAGTAAACTTCGCAAGCTTTGGAAATATATACATTATAACGTACGAAAGGTTTTACGCTATCAAATATGCGAGGAAATACAAACAGTTTTTCACCGATAGCAGACGAAAGAAGATTATTATTGCATGCTGGATAGGCTCCCTGGTGATTGGTTTGATTTTTGGTACTTTGAGCGTCATTCTGTCTTTGCCTGTTTTGAAGGTTTATGCAGTCGGAGCAGTGATTGGTTTAACGTTGTTCATGGTAATTGGAACATATTTGTATATCAAAATTGAAATGACAAAAAGGAGGAGACGTCTTGCGGAAAGCAATTCGGTAAGTTCTTCCAAGAGCCAAGAAGAGATTAGAAGAGAGAGAAATGCAAGAGAAGAGGAAAGTCGTCTTGTTCTTCTAGCTATTTGTATTATATGTTCATTTTTCTGCCTCACAGTCCCATTTTTAGCGTTCAACGCAGTCGTTAAAGGGGAAATTGGTAACATAAAATGCATCTCAAGTAAAGATATTTTCCTTGCAATTTCCGTTTGTCTTAAAGGGTTAAATGGTTTGGTGGATCCACTTCTATATTTCTTAACCAGTTATAAGCTCAAGAAAGAAAGGACTGCTCAAGCTAGATTAACATCTATTCAGATCTCGGGGAATGCTGATGTTAGCAATGGTGTTGTAGCTAGATAAGTTGGATAGTTCAACCGCGAAGGTGTATAGAAGTTCTGAGTTCTGAACACAGATAACGTTTGACACAACAGAAGACTGTACTCGAAGAGGAGACAGTTATACCTTGCTCTCCTTGCTCTGTACCCGTCAAAGAAGGAATCTCAATAACCTATGCATAAGCAATGATATCTCCTATTCTACATGAGGGTAGCACAACAAACTTAAGTTCTGCAAAAACTATGTAGCCCCCGGCGGTGGCTTATTAAATTACGGTGAATACTGCTATGACAGCTTGCTGAAGAACCAATCAGATTGCACCGTTGCCGGTCCGAACAGCCGTATTTTCGAACACCATATAATAATAACATTTACCGTTAATAATCTTCAGAGTATACAATACATATCTCGACGCAGCTGTACCAGATTTACGGGAAAATTGGACTGTTTTGGGGCACAAACACTTGCATTGGAATTCACCTGTTTGGCTAAGTTGAGCTGATTGAATTAATTGATGTAGTTAACAGACAATTATATACCAGCATTAATGTAACGCATCGTGGATTGCTCAAGTGTGACTTCGTTAAACGAACAGCTGACCACTTTCGCGTAAAAACATCCTCCCACAGCATTTTTAGCTGCTTTAGCTGCAGTTATAAGAGCAACTGCCTTTACGTTCGGAGATCAATGACTGAAGATATCTCCTATTCTACATGAGGGTAGTACAACAAACCTAAGTTCTGCAAAACTATTTAGCCCCCCGGCGGTAGCTTATGAAATTGTAGACATTTTTGAGGGGAATTATTATAGAGATGGGGGGGGGCTTTTCAGAAAGTGAAGCTTTATTGACATTAAGCATTAAAGGTATAGACATTAAACAGTGAGCTAGATAAAAAAATTTCACCCGAGAACGCAAAGTTAGTAGTTAATTAATTGTAGTTATATAGTAGTTAGAGCACAGAAGTTTGAATATTGAGTACATTACCATAAGATTCCGCTATTCTAGTAAGCGTACTACTGCTGTTTTTTACAGTGGCCCAAATAGGAGTTTAAATAGAGAGGGGTCTGATATAATATTTTCCCTACTAAAAGGGGTTTGCTTAATAAAGAGCGGTCTTAAAACAGAGAATGTGCTTAATATAATAAAACTTGTATGTTAAATTTAAGAATAGTAAACAGAAAACAAAATAAAGTGTTAACTAAGCTTGATTTTGCAGTAAAAAGCAAAAGATGTCTCTTAATTCCTCCATTCAAGAGCTTGCACATACATTTTCAAAGTATTGTCTAAGGCAAACCTGAAGGGCAGTTCAATTCAAAAAGGGCTCTTATTCGAGGTAGGGTGGGAGGGAGGGCGCTTTGTCGAGGAAATAAGGTAATTAAGTTGGTTATGGTAAGTTTAAAAATAGTAAACCCATATAGATATACACAGATATATATCTTTTAACTAAAAGATAGGATTCTGACCTGGACTGCATGACCAGAGAGCCAACGACGTTTCCACTGAGCTATGAAATCGCCGAGTAACTCTCCAAGTCATACAGCCCAAGGCTCGCCTCCAGTTTAACTTTTGTGTTTTGGCTATGTTGAGCCTTCTTCAGCACCATACATATTTGTATTTATTTGTCATGAATGGCGTGACAAATCCATGACAAATAAATACAAATGGTGCTGAAGAAGGAACAACATAGCCGAAACATTCAAGTCAAACGGGAGGAGAGCCTTGGGCTGTATGACTTGGAGAGTGACTCGGCGATTTCATTGAGCTCTCTAGCTCAGTGGAAACGTCGTTGGCTCTCTGGTCATGCAGTCCAGGTTCGAATTCCAACTATTGTGGTATGCCACTTGTGGAAATATCTTTTAACTAAATGATATATATCTTGGAACTTCATAGGACATTAGTGCAAGGTTAACACCAGTCCGTCTCAGCAATTTTAGGACTGAGAGTTTCAAATCTAATGGAGTGCGAAATCTAATCTAATGGCTATTACACGAGTCCCAGTTATCGCAGCTACCATCTTTAGTTGTTGTTGTTGCCACAAAGCTGCTCAAATTGGGACTCGTGTAATAAGTCTAGTGCGTAACTAAAATTTGGTAAAACACTTTTTGTCAGTGTAAGGAAGCGGCTCATTATTCAATTATTCAAACTTAAAAAGTTTCTTTTTGAAAAGTTCCCGACCTTCCACATGTAGGTTCCTTATAAAGAGGTTCTTAACAAAAAAACTTACATAGTATATACATGAAGACTGTATATAAGATCTATAGCTTAATTGATAACAATCTTATTTTGATGTGAGCAGTACTTTCATTGCCAGTGGAACATCATGCCATCCTTTGTATTTATCAAATAGCTTTCTCACCAGTAGGGAAAAGTGTGAAACAGTTAACCAAACAGCACTGCATTAGTTTGGAGCACTTCAACGCTGTTTTCTTCTCTGTGAAAACATTTTGCATAGAGTCTAACAATCGCTTTCCTTAAATTTGACAGCATATAGCACTTAACAATGGGATTCATCAGCGGACTTAAACATGAAATGGTCCAGGCCCAGTAAGTCAGATAACCGATGGTTCGTTTAGGCCCTCTGTTCGTTTCCATAGCGAATGCTGACAAGCATATAACAGGTAGATAGCAAAGGACTGACGAGACAAACAATAGAATACCGAGGATAGCGAGGCTAGCCTCTTTTTTGTGTGCTCCTATTCGTTGAAACCGTAGTTGTTCATCTCTAATTCGTTTCCGCTGTTTCTTAATCAAATGGCCTATTCTCACGTTACAAAAAATATTTATGGTGACAAATGTAGCGCCGTAGTAGAGAATGAATTCGTCCATAACGTTCATACTGTGCGAGATAGTTGTGATTAGAACAGGCCATAATGGTACAATCCATGCAAATGTAATCGTAGTAAACGTCACTGATTTCCTAGAAAACCAAATATGTCTGAACGGGTGGAGAAATTTGATGTATCGATCCATCGCCAGTAACGTAAGCGTAACAAATGATACAATCGCCAGATAGAAGGATATTGGATTGCTTATAACACTGATTTCGCATGATTCTTTACCTGTTGCGATCATAGAGAACTCTATAGCTGTAAAAGGCTGTGTGAATAAACCCAACACTAAATCGGTTACTACAAGATTCATCACTAAGCACATTGATATTGAATGTTCTGAACGGTTCATGCAGTCTTTTATCAGGAGGATGAGTATTGATGCGTTTAGTACCACAGTTGGGACAATTATCAAGATTGATATTGCAATACATATTGCTATATTTAACGTAAAAGACAAGGAATCTTCGTAGTAATATCCATATCGATCACAGCTGATATTCATTGTGAAACCGTGGCTAAGACTTTGACTGAAGCCTGTCTTTAGCAACTTATAAATGTAAGTGATGCTACTTGATACACCAAGTCAGTTTTATTGAAAAGCTAGACACTGCTCACTCATGTTCAGTATTATGTGTCTGGTTTACTATCGTAATAGTTGTTGTTTGGCGTCAACTAGTCCTCACTGCAAACTATGAGCCCTGATGTTTTTGTGACAGATATATACGATACTGTATTATCATAAGACTCTTGTCGGGTCCGGTGCATCTGTTTGACACAAATCTGTGTGACTAAATTTGTTCTTTTGATCTTGTAGGTATATAGCTTGTAGGCGTGACGTTGAATGTTCACTGCAAAAATTTATATTTTGCTGTTTTAAGCGTTGTGGTCCAGTTAGGCACTCTTCTGATGTTGTAAATTACGATATTATCCATTGCCGCTGACAGGCATTTGAATTAGGGAGAAGGCACTGGAATTTTGTAGGCTTACCTTATAATGGAAGTAAAGAAAAACTGTCACAATATGGTGCAGTTCTTTCCGGGCAGTTTTCGATACCCTTACATTGCACTATATTAAAAGGCGATCAATGCAATTTTGGTAACTTCTGGATAGATTTATTTATTTCCAAAGCATAGGTGACTCAATCTTGATGTTATTATTTCCTTTGGCAATAAAAGTCTTCACATGGATTTCAGTATATATTCTTCACATTTCAAAGTCTGAATTGATACTTAACAATGCTACCTCGATTAGTTCTGTTTTAATTCTGTTTTAATTCTGCTGAGCCATGTCTTTCAAGATTTAAAACAAGAACACCCACATTTAAGGGTGGTATAGTTGTTTGAGTATCTGCTAGAATTTTTACAACTTCTTCTGACTTCTGACAGAATATTTAATTCTCGTTTATAACACAAAGACTTGAGTCTATTGAAATCACGATCGCCAACTTGCTTTATCTTGCTTAGGATACATTAATAATTAAAATATTCGTTTCTTGTGCGAACAAAAATAGTTTTGCTGAACTTCTTCTCCGGCTGGTACTTCACGATTTCGTCATACGGGGGTTACATGCCAAAATTACATGTGGACCCATCCTACCTTAAAAATATGCGTTTAATGTCTTGGGGCTTATTTAATGTTGCAGATTTTTTTACGGAGACTTATAAGAGAACGAAGGCTTGTAATAAAAAACTGGAATAAACTCCGCTTTCTGCCAATAAAAAAAAAACATTTTCTACAAATTTAAAAAATGGAATACTTTTTTTTATAAGGAACATTTCGTCTGGTTTGAGGCTGGAGTTCCTTAATTTTTTAAAAAGTGAGGCTGAAAGTTTGTTCCTTGTCATGAGATATGTTTGAATTTAATTTCACAGCATATTCAAATAAACTTGTTTCATTTTCTAGTTAGTCAGTTAGTTAGTTAATGAGTTAGTTAGTAAGCTAGTTAGTTTGTCAGTAAGAAAGTTAGCTAGTTTTTTAGTTATGTAGCTAGTTAGTTGTTTAGTTATGTAGCTAGTTAGTTACATGGATAATTTGTTAGTTAGTTATTTAGCTGATTATTTATTTGTGGATTCTTTTGGAGAAGGGCGATGAAAAATATATTGTTATTCTGTAATTTATTTGTAGCTACAAATCGTCTTGTTATCGAAAAAAGTGATTCCTAGTTCTTCACCCGAACCTCGGTAGTTCTTTAAAGTTCCTTGATATTTTTGGAATTTTCAGCCTCGAGTTCCTTATAAAGGTGTTTCTTATAAAAAACACGTGTAACATGGAATTAGTCTTTGTTAGTTTTTATAGTTTAAAGACATCTTGGAAAGGAATTTGTAGGAGATGTCTGATGTTTTCTTCCTGAATTTTACATTTTATTTCATATGTTCGCTACTGTACAGTTTGAGGGCCAAGATAGGGTGGCTTAGACAGGCAGATATGTCGTGGCAAGGGAATAGGTTGGGGGGCAAATCTCCCTCCTAGGATTTCAAAATCAACGGCAAATGAAGAAAAGTGCGGAAATTTTTGAAAGTTGTAGCTCGTTGTAAAATGCGATTTCCGACAGAAGGTCAAAATTAATATGTCAGATATCCCGGCCTTTTCTTGGAAATTTGTCCTACGACGCCCCTTATTGACGTGGGTTACTTCACACTTGGTCGCAAGAAGGGGTCTGAGTGGAGATGCTGACTTGTTAGAGAAAGGGACCGTCAAGATTTCGTGCTTTGCAAACAGAAAGTTGAATAGTTTCTGATACTTTTCCGCTAGGATAATTGTGTTTGACCATCTGCTGGCGAAAGCAAACTTTCAATTAAGTAGGACTCTTCTTTATTTAACGGCTTCTGTACTTGTTCAAAGTTAAGGATATTACTTATTGAGTAGAGCGGAGAGAACTGCATACACAAATTACACTGGCTTTTTTATTCTCTTTTAAAGTCCAGTCCGACTGAAGACATCTTATGTGACTTTTTGTCCCGCCTTTCTAAAATATCCTTTTTGACCCGCGGAGAGTGTGTCGTTGGTGGGAAAATTCGTGTGTAGAAAGGCATTGTTTAGCAAACAGTTATTACCTAATTAATAAAAAATTTTCGGCGAAAGGCCGACACGATTGAAATTTTTTCAGCATATCGTGTTTTCGTTACAAAAATCATATAAAGCATCTGTCTAGGTACAGAGTTTAACTGTCCTTGCGCTGGGATAATCAATTTTATGAGCGTTGACAGCTTTCCCATTCTATAACGGTTTTGATCGCGAAAAAAGACTGTTGGTAAAATAAGCCCTCATTATATCGAAAACTTTGAACGTTCATTAAATCATCTAGGATAGTAACTCATACAGTAATCACACAGTAATCATGTTGTAATCATAATCTCACAGTAATCGTCGAAAAGGTCTAGCTAATACTGTAAAGTTTTAAAAAAGCAGAATTTGAGATGACGCGAAGCGAGCCACCAATTCACGTATTGTTTGAATAACACTCTTTTTCTAAAGAGCAATTATATAAGAACACGAGCCTGGATTTTGCCCAGATTTTAAGAACAAAGTAAGAAGAAGCTGAGGCTAGAGTATCAGCTTTATATGAAAGTAGGACAGTGAGAATGAATGTTAAAAGCAAGTGAACCAAAAATAGACAAGCATGCTGCATTTTTTACATAAACCCAGTACCACTACAGACATTCACAGAAAGATATTACTTTCTAAGTCGCCAAGGAATTAAGAACAGATTACACGCTTTTTTTTATAAGGAACCTACCTCAAGGCCTAGTTCTTAAAGTTCCTTATTTTTGGGCCTCTTTTGAGGCAATTGTAGTTCCAAAAGTTCCTTAATAGTTCCTTAATTTTAACTGCACACACAGTGGTCTTGACAATAAAAGAGAGACATTTGCATGTGAGCAAAGCTCGAGACTACTCAAAGAAACATTGGATACATTCTTAACGACAATTTATGTGATTTTCGACTGCAAATGAATGGCACCGGCTTTCTAATTCTTGATTATTTGCAGTGATAAAAGTATTCAACATTCAAAAGTTCCTTAATGATTTTCGCTTTAGTAGTATAAGTTCTTTAAATTTTCGGGCCTTCTACATGTAGGTTCCTTATAAAGTGGTTCCTTATAAAAAAAAGCGTGTAAACATTTCAGGCTCAAAAAAGGCAAAAACCTAAGAACAGCCAGCCTCGATCAAAATTTCCTGGCCCTTTTAAAAATAGTGTATATTCAATCAAGTAATCTACATATTTTTCATAAGAAAGTATTTATAAGAAAGTAGTGCTCAACTTCTTGAACATTTAAGAAAGTTCTATCTGTTTCGTATTTTCACTCTTATAATGTTCCGTATTTTCTTTCGCTCTAGACGAGTCTTGTGATTATTTTTACGAACAACATGGTATTTGTGCAATTTTTACAGTTCCGTTAACTGTGCATGCGCAGAGCTACTGCGTTTCGAAACTTTTGCTAAGCAAAAAGTCACAAGAGAGCCTTGGTACTGAAAACATTAAATACCTAAGAAAGTTTCAATACTGGCCCCAGAAAAACCTTATAAAACAAAAAAGGGGAATTTTTTATTTTGTCCCCCCCTTTATTTTAAGTGAAAACCAAGCTCACAGCCTTGGCGTTCTTATCTCCTTCAGTGAAAACAACTTCTTAAACAGTGTTTTTATTTTTCAGGAAAGCTTGAAAATGAAAATTGGCCTACTTGAAGCAAAATTTGAAGCTGTTAAAACGAAACAAGAATCGGAGCAGCAAGGGATACTTCAAGAGGAGGTTAGAAATATAGATTGCAATTTTCTTTATGCATTTTACAGTCTTGCTGCAGTAGTCGCTTGAAGAACTTCTGAAGTTTAACCAATAGGGCAGCAACCTTTCAAACGGTCATCGTATGGTACATAATCGAAATATCTAACCTAACAAAGATAACGTTTACACGATGCCGGCATAATATGAAAACGGAACAAAATATGACGGCAGTAAAATTTTGCTAGCGTTCACACGATACCGGCACGATACCGTTTTCAAATGAATGCTTCCGCAAAAGATGGCCGCCGTTTTAGCCTATTGTTTTCATTAAGGGTTTTCGAAAGGAATTGTGAGAATAATTTTCTTCGTTACGTATTTTACATAGCTGAAGAGGTTGAATTCGTAACTAAGGAAATTATTCCCAGAGTTCCCTTCCAGAAACCTTAAGAAAAACAAGGGATTGACAGCAACGGCCGCCATCTTTTGCGGAAACCTCTATTGTGCCGCTTAGAGTTCCGTTTTCAAAATGTGAAGTTATCGAACTGTACCGGCACATTTTTATGCCGTCTTCGTGTGAACGGGAGGCCAATCCGTAACATTATTGTTCCGTTTCATCATTTAACAGCATAAAACACAGTGAAATAAACACACAGAACAATTACAAAGCAGCCATCGGCATACCAGTTGGAAAGCTTCTATGCAGAGGCGGTCCTTATGTTCCTGTTGGGACAGTTGTGCTACGTCTGCCCAAAAACTTGGCTTTTTCTCTGAACTTGAAGGTGCTGTGGCGTCGTGGTGTAATCAAGCTTACTCGTGGAGCCAGAAGCTCAGTGTGGTCAGGGTTCAAGCCCAGCCACGGTAGCGTCACGGCAAGGGTTGAGGTCTCGATTGGTTAATCTACTCCTGAGATCCTAGTGACCGACGCTAAACAGCATTTCACCTTCACCTTCACTTTGGGCCGAAACCTGGACCCTGGGGTAATTTTCTGCTGTCACAAACCGGTTTTTTCGCAATATTATATGGACAATTTATCGTTTAGCAAAGCTTGTACCGTTATGCTGGTTGTATTGGCAGTGTTCGAACTTGTTTTTTTTTTCATTCCTAAGGAGAATAATGGTGATCTGGCTGGGCAAATCTGGGTAAACTGGATTGCTAGAAAGTCGGGACATAGATGACAATGCTCTCATAAAACAGGTCAAAAAGGGCAGGGTTGCAACAAGGGTTTTGACATAAGTGGCACCGCTGATCTAAACATTCCTAAAGAAAATCATGGAAATGCTTGACCGTGAGCAGCTCTTTTCCAAAAAAAAACTGATATTATTGGAATGTTACTCAAGAGGCTTTCACCTAGAATTATAGAATTATGGTTTTTATTTCTGCCTTTAGGACAAGGCTGGGGTTAAAACTTTTACCATACTCCTGCTAAATGGACATATAAAAATCGAGAATGTCGCTGCCATCTATTTATTCCAGTATTTTTGAACGGTATCATCAATTTTCTAGTTCAATCGCAGAATAAACCTTATACAAGATGAAATAGTGAGAACTGAGGCTGAGCTGAAAAATGCACATAAAGAACAGGTACGAAATCAAAATTGCTTTTGCCTTTGTAGGATAGCCATAAGTTTGGATCTTCGTAGTTATTTTGAATTAGATTGATTGATGTAAGCCGATCTGATCCGATCCGATCTGATCTGATCTGATCTGAACTGAATTTATCTGTTCTGATCTGAATAACCTAATCTGATCTGATCTAATCTGACCTAATCTGATCTAATCTCATCTAATCTAATCTGATATGATCTGATCTGACCTGATATAATCTTATCTGATCGGATCTGATCTGATCTTATCTGATTTCATCTGATCTGATTTCATCTGATCTGATCTGTTTTGATCTCGTCTATTCTGAAATATGTTCTGTTCTGATCTGATCTGATCTGATCTCTTCTAATCTGATCTGTTCTGATCTAATCTAATCTAATCTAATCTAAATCTAAACTGATCTAATCTCACCTAATCTTGTCTAATCTAATCAACTCTAATCCGATCTTATTTGATCTGATCTGACACATCTGATCTGATGTCCTTTCTTCTATTCTAATTTCATTTCATCCGACCTTATCTTAAATGACCCGATGTCCTAAGGCGATTTGATCTTAGCTGATCTGTATTTTCTACTTTATAATGTCATTTCTGCACTGTTTTTATTTTTTAAGATTTTGGAGCTGAATCAAAAGCACAAAGAAGATCTGGAAAGGCAATTAAGGAGATTTCAAGAGGTAGGAAGGTATTTCGAACTGTTCTTGCTCATTATTGTAATGTGTGAAATCTAAAATTCCATTGTTGGTCCCTATCGGTCCCATTTGACAGTGGTTAATTTCATTGGGACTTTTTTAAATTTTCTGCAGCAACTTCTTTCTTTCATTGCATCTCTTTAAAAGAAATGTTATTCACAAGCAAGCCATCTTTAACTACGCAACAATAATAATCGTTAGAGTTATATCGTTAGTACCTATGGTTAGAGATCAGAGGCAAAAAGAGACGGCATGTCTCTAGCTTAGCATAGATCACAACTTATTCCTAAGTTACATAAGGCAATTTATTTGGGTTTAATATGTGACAGGGGCTTTTACATTATTATCCTCCACTTGCATCGCATTAGGGATGGAGATGCTTTTGATGTGTCTCATTACTGGCGAAAGCTATTTCATGCAAAGCAATTCCTTTTACAGTAGTATTGCTATGGTGAACCTGACCGCCCATTCTAAAGTCCCTATGATGAGAAAAACATCACCAGATCTCAGTTGATAGATAATGGTGGCTACACAGCGTTGAGGGACTTCTTTTGCATATCCAATTGCTATTGCTTTTCCATGTCGTTATCGCTTACCCTGGAACAAATATCAATCAGGTTCAGAATAGGGTTTCCATAACAGTTACTATTACTTAAAGGTTACACTTTTTTAATGAGCAACTGGTTGATAAGCAACTATGGCTGAGAGTGTGTTCAATGTTTTAGCTGAGATAGCTTTCTTCATACAGTACACCATTTCAAACTCGTCAATTACATTGAAAGGCAAGAAAAGAGTCAAATGGAGTTTTTAGTGGGGTACCAGTCATTCTGTGCGGGCTGAAATACTGAATATTAAGCAACTTTGAGGTCTAAACCAGAAGTCCAGTTTCTTATTAAAAAACAAGTGTAACATAACAATAAAATAATCGTTAATCGGGGTTTTAAGGCCGCAAGCAGCAGGTTAATGAGGGTGATATTACAAATCTTGGGGGACCAAATGATCGGCGTATCTAAGGACTGCCTGGAGCGAAGCCGAGGCCCTGATATCCTGAAATGAGAGTTCTACGTCGGATTACTGTAGGCAATCAATATGCGACCTCTCCCGTTAGAGGTGCCATTTTCGATGCAGCTCTAAACCCCCTGTTAAAAACTACTCTGTGATTTGCCGCCTAAGAATGTGTCCTTTTCGAATCATCTCCATCTTTCTAACACAGATGTTATAAACAAATATTATACCTAATTGCAATAAAATAAATCTTTGTGAAAAATATTATGGGCAGATGTTCCTAAATCTATTGCAACAAACGGAAAAATGAAGACGCGCTGAATTTAATCAAATGGAAGTTGAATAATTTTAATATTGTACGCTAAATAAAGTAGTTTTGCCAAACGATTTTACAAGTGGCCCATGTTTACGACTATTTTTTTTCAAAAACGGAGAAAACTTTCTCTAAGCTTAGCTTTCTAATTGCTTTAACTCGTGTTTGGAGGCGGGAATTTTTGAAAAAGGAGTCTTTCAAAAACGAATCTACCCAAAATGTTTAAATAGCAACAGTAGCAATCTAGTTGTCTCTGGTAATGTATCATTGTTTTTGAAAAAGGACCATTAGGCACCATTCTCAAAATAGACCTTTTGGCAATTATCAAAATTTTCAGAATTTCAAGATGTAGAGTTTTCGTTGCTATATTCGCATTAAGCACTCACAATTTAGTCTGGGTGCAAAGTATCACTATCATAGCGCTTGTAGCTTAGACTGATTTGATGAGCGCTAAAAGTTTGCGGTTTTATAAGGGCTTAGACCCAGAGGGGTTAAAAAATTTCACCAAAAGTCAATTTTCAAGGTCAAACTCATTATAGATTTGGAAAGTTTGAGCGCTCATAAAATTAACGATAGACAGTGAAACTTTGCGCCCAAAGTAAGTTTTGGGGGCCTTATATGATTTTAGAACCGAAAACTCTGTATCTTGTTATTTTGTAAATTTTCAGTCCTGCCGGTCTTTTGTCGAAAAGGTCTACCGTAAAATGCTTTAATGAATGCCCAGCTTCTATTAAACGCCCGTCTCCAATAAACGTCCGGAGCGTTTATTAGAGCATTTACGGTATACCGGATAGCTATCGTTGCGTTTTGCTTTTCACTTCGTTGTGGATTTCAAATCCAGTTTCAAAGTTTGTCAGCTGTGGTTTAATATTTTTTGCACTATTATACGTTCCTTTTTGTAGGAGCTGAGCAAGAAAGAAGAAAAGCTGAGAACAATCGCAGAGAATTTTGAAAACAGGTGAATGTTAATTCTTACCTAACGTACAATACCGTTGTTCTTTTATAGGTTAATTTTATTTATCAGCTAGCTGAAAACCAACATAAACGCTAGACTCTCCTTGAGGCATACTTTTTGCTATTGAGATGAAATGTTGGGGAATGTTGGACGCTAAGTCTTGCGCAGCGATCTTAGTTTGATGTATTGCTGTGGCTAAACTAGGAGACATATCGCGCGGGGCATTGTATTCGGCATGTCTCCCAGAGTTAATTAACATGCGAGTAACAAGTAAGCAACATGTCCCCCGAGTCACAGAGACAAGAAATGTTTCTCTTGTCTCCCAAAACATGTGCGTGTCTCTCACCATAAATATTTTTGTGCGCTACAAAATTCCCGAGGTGGTTAAACTGGGAGGCATCGAGGGGACATGTCTCCTTCTTCAGCCAGGCCTTAAGGCATATAGGCATGATGATGACATTTTTCATGAATAACAAACAGGATAAATCTTTCTACTAGTGGCATTCCATAGAAGATGCTTATTTGCAATTCAATATAATACATTCTAATCCATACAATCAATACCTTGAAATACAAGACAATTTAGCATATGCAACTTTTTAGAACATTTTATCGTTGACACTTATTTTCAATACTTTCGAAATGCTTGCGTTCACAGATTATCTGAGGCTCAAAATGAAATTGCATCATTGAATGACTCAAAAAGGGATCTTGAATCGCAGAGGTAAAGCCGTTTTTATAATAACGGTTAGAATAACAACAGTAGCATGTTTTATTGACAATTTACTTGATATTTGGTTCAGTTTTAAGGTGACCGCGGAATACACTTGTGTCATATAGTCTCTGTCCTGTCTCCATATACTGAGAGCTGGTGTCTCTTCTATTTCTAAAAGGAACGCGGTCGGAGCGCGTGATTTTGTGCTGTCCACCTCTTACTATCCGAACACGAACACGGGCCTACCCAGACTGATGCCCAAAAAGATTGTGGGGAATACAGCAATGTTCCTTTACAATGGTAAGGATTAATGGCACTGAGAATCAGGGCTGGAGAACAGCTTTATCTCCGTGAAAGCAATGGTTTAAAGTCAGAATTTTCTAGAAAACCTAGCCAAAATACCCTTCAATTAGAATCGTTCTAAGGGTTCGAGTTAGCTTTTCAGAGACAATTTCTTGCAAAATTGCAAAAAAATTTCTGTGAAAGATGTTTAAGGAAATTTTCAAGCCCTGCTGAGGATGAGGTGGATAACCATTTTTTGTTTATTTCAGATCATTTAGATCTTATTGCTATAATGCTGTCGTTTTGATCTGTTTCTTAGCCTTTGCAGTGGATAATCATTGCTTCGTTTTTCTATTGTAGGAAAGAGTTAATGAGGCGCCTGCGTGCTCTGATGCAACAGCACATGCAAGAAGCGGTTTCTCTCATCAGCCTCGAATCCGACAGCCAATCACAGCAGAAAACACAGTCTCTATCGAAGGATTCATTTGTAAGTTTCTGAAACTCATATCTTGAATTAAAAAAGTAGTTAGGAATAAGTTTGCGATCTAGAAAACAAAAAGAGAACGCTTTGTTGTTCGGCTAAAGATCGTGAAGCTAGTGAATACTTTTCCGCTGGCAATTAGGGCTTTGATGATAATATGTTTAAAGTCTTCTCCAAAGTCTTCCGTTCTTCGAGGAAGTGCTTTTTTGGCGTCTGGAATCGGACGCCTCCGATGTCTAAGAGATAAAAGTCTCATAAAAAAGTATCTCTGGTTATTGGTACTTTTTTATGATACTTAGCAGTACCAGAGTTCAGCAATTCACATGCGCCTCTTATGGCGGAAATCCTCAATATTATAAGCAACTTCGAGGGCTGCCCTTGAGCCGAGTTGCTTATTTAAAAAAAGTGTATTGCTCCTGATTGTTCTTCTAATTTCTCACTTGAGTTCACTTGTAATTTTTTGCTACTTTTTAGGTAACGAAAGATCAATTTAGGCTCTTTGATATCCACCAACTTCATCCACACGAAAATATGCAGTCATTCTCGTCCATTGATAAAGACTCTCAAAGAAGCTTGAACTTAGCAAATGTAAACAATTCCTTCAATTTATTTCAAAAATTAGACAAGCAGAACAGAGCAATCAATAGTGCGATGCTCAGCTCTGACATTGGTAAATTCATTCAGGCTGATACGAGATCAGAAAGAAAAGATTTAGTCAACACGTCAACAGATTCTGTCTCTGGTCCTTGGTCAAAGTTACAGCAGATTGAGAGCCCTGACAAACAAATTTTCGTTAATTCAATTTTTGATGCAAGCACAAGCACAGTATCACAAGGTTACACTCCATCCATGGGAGCTGATAGCTTTTCAAATCGACAAGAACGATTCCAGTCGGGGTTGCAGGACCTAAGCGACAAGCTACGAATATCGGCACAAATAGGAACCAAGGGACAGACTAGTTCTCAAACGAGAGGCCATGGTGACACGTTTTCTCCATTTGACAAGGTGCATTCCAATTTCGCAGTAGGGGACCAAGAGCGTCCTTATCTCCAGGCGGTTAACCGAGAGCATCCCGCTTCGCATACAGGAAGTGACAGTCAACGTAATATTCACTTAGAGAAACCTATATCTTCGATTGAGCGTAGTGCTTCTGTAACACAATCAAGGCAAAGCACAGATACATGGGCCCAAGTTCAGGCTTTGCTGAGAAGCAAAATGGAAGAGGTAAGCAAATTTTCTTAAAAATGCCTAAGACTTGCAGAAGATCGTATGACATCAGTCTAATATAATCACGCAATAATCTTACAATCGCTGCGGTATATATACAATCCAATGGAAACCATATCATAACCTCTTATTCAACGCAGGTTGAAAGTGATTATCAGACGACTGAGGATGCTGAATCGACATTAAAAGAACAAACGATTGATACTGCTTTCTCATCTCCCAAATCAAATAGGTTTGTTCATTCTTTTTGTCTTTTTTTCGCTTACGTCGCAGTTATCGTGGCAGTAACTTACATTCAGCTTATCAACGTGAATCATCATAGTCATCATGGTTGTTAATCGCCACATATTCTTATTCGCTGGAATTCAATCGATCCATCCGTCAATCTATCAATCCATCCATCCATCCATCGATCGATCCATCCATTCATCCAACTACCAATCTATCCATCCATCCATCGATCCATCCATCCATCCATCCATCCATCGATCCATTCATCAATCCATCCATCCGTCAACCCATCCATCAATCCGTCAATCCATCCATCCATTCATCCATCTACGAATCCATCGATCCATCCATCGATCCACCCATCCATCCATCCATCCATCCAAGCTTTTTTCGTCTGAGACTCTTCAGAAACGTCAGAAACAGACCGAAACAAATTCCACCTTTAGTAATTTGTTTTGGTCTGTTTCTCACGTTTATGCTCTGAAGAGTTTCAGACGAAGAAAGCTAAGTTCGTCAAAAATATTTCTACTGTTTCTGGAAGTTTTGAAACTTTTTTGTGAATTATAATTCTTTTCGTGATGTTATGTTATCGATTTTCAACTCAGAAGTACCCACGAAGAACTCGAAAAGCAGATAAGGGACCAAGGAAACAGACAAGAACAGCTTACACATTTTATAAAACAGGTATTGAATGTTTCAGTTGTTTATTTCATCAGAATTGCACATTAGAAGTGGAATTATTCTATGTTGCTACCAGATTAACGATCGACCTAAAATCAGCCGTTTGGTTCTTGGAGGGTTGTTGTTGTTCTTGTTGCTATTTGCATAGAGAGGGACTCGGGTAATGAGTCTACATCAGAGCGACAGAAATAATTTTAAAATTGCAGCAAACAGTATAAACATTTTCGGGCATGTTTCGATCTGTTTCCGACGTTCATACTCCGAGGAGTGTCAGACGAAAAAGCTTCAAAGTATGCCCGAAAATGTTTCCAGAGTTTATTGCAATTTCGTACTACTCAGAAATGATGTTCTGGAATAAGTAAGCAAAGCTAGTGCTACTTGCGTTCCACGTTTTCTCTGCAATTTGCAAAGCAGACGTTTTCCATTGGCAATGATTGCAATCATTTCAAGCATTTAAGGGTCATTGCACCTTGTAACACGTGTCTGCAACATGAAATGCAAGCCTTCAGCTTGAATTGTATTGCAGCTTTTAACAGCTTGATCAAAAGTCCTTCCTTGCATTTTTGTCAGTAACCATTACGAGGTAAATTATATCAATGTGAAAAAATGCAACGTGTTAAGCAAGCATTCTCATTTTATCTCTTTCATTTTAGCTTTTGAATAAATCACCAGGAAATCCCACGGGAGATGAAACTGAGGATGAAGATGAAAAAACTTTTGAACAAAAAGAACTTTCAAGAACAGGTAGAGTAGTAAAGCAAAGAATATGCTTTTTCGCTAAATAATCATTTAAAAAAGTGAAAGATGATATGAAAGGCAACGATATGCAAATGTTATTTGGGGAAGCTTATCAAGTAACAAAATGTAGGACCCAAAGAATTATAGAAAATGCCCGACTGAAAGATGACTGGTCAAACAGCTTGTTAAGCATTGAAGACCTTATAAAGTTTAATCGATCAATAATGGCATACAAAATCATAAACAAACTAAGCCCTCAAAATCTTTGGGATAAGTTCAAACAAAGATCTACTATTTCAAACTACCGAACGAGGAACAGTTTAGATCTTCGAATCCCAATGCTTAACAATAATTTATTGTATATGAAAAGGTTCAGAACAGCAAAGGCCTAAAAATTCGGCTTTATCTAAATTTTTGCTTGTCGTGGAAAAGTATAGAACACATTTTGAGAGTTGTTTTTGTATGTATTATCATCAAGCATAATCCCTAAACAAAGTATCAAGCTTATGCCCTGTTCAAATCGTCTGTTAATATAACTGAATGTAAAACATTATAATGTTAAGCACGAAATACACAAATTCTAGTAATCAATTCATTTTAAATCTTCAGCAAAACTGGACACCTTGCCTCTTGGCTCTGATTTGGTTTCAAAAGATTCACATCATGAACAATTTAAGGTAACTATATTATTTCAGTGCTGTAGGTTACATTTTTAGCAGACCTACCTATAAATATACAGTGCTGTCAGTGACTTATAAGTCCTGATGGGTTCACTGCAAAGAGACGAGCATAACAAGTGTTCTGTCTGAACTCACTTTCCACTGAGAAAAAAAGCAAATTACACTCGTTTTTGTGAGAAACCTCATAGAAGCCGTTTTTGTGAAAACGAAAAAAATTCTACTTGAGTGGACTAGAATGATAGCCAATAAAACTCAAAAGAAACTGATGTAATCTTCGCAACTTTGTAATTAGTATCTTTTATCGTTGTCTTAAAATGTTTATAAACAAGTTATGCCTCTAGTTATGGTTATACGACTGTGCTGTAATGGGACACTCATCTGGTATGATGTGATACACTTTTTTTTCAATAAGCAACTTGACTTTGGTCCAGCCCTCAAGAGTTGCTTAACATATCTAGGATTTCAGCCGTCACAGAATGCCTGGTACCCCCTAAAACCTCTTATTTTGGCTCTTTTCTGGCTTCTCAATGTAACTGACAAGTTTGCAAGGATGTACAGTATAAAGAAAGCTATTTCACCAGAAATTTTAGCACAACTTCAGCCCTGGTTGCTTATTGAACAGTTGCTTATTAAAAAAAAAAGAGTGTATAAGTTTATCAAAATGGACGTTACTTTGGACTTGCCAATTGTATATTGGCAGTGGACCTATGTTAACAAAAGCTTACTACCAAAAATGAATATATTTTCCCTACCAATAGACTGATTATTCAATCATTATTCTTTTATCTTGGCAATGGACCCTTATTTACAGAAGTTTACTATCGAAAATTGATACTCTTGTGGTCCTGCAGAGTGACTGATTGATCTTTGAATTTATCTTGGCAGTGATCTTATATTAACAAAAGCTTACTACCAAAAATTGATATTCTTGTAGCCCTGCCAATTGTTTGATTGCTCTATGATATTTTTTGTATCTTCTTTGCAGTGGACCTATGTAAAATACAGCTAAATATCAAAAATTGATATTCTTGTTGCCCTGCCAATCGATTTATTGTTATATGAGTTTTCTTCTCTCTTTGCAGTGGATCTATGTTGAAAACAGTTTACTATCAAAAAATGACATTTATGTGACTCTGCAAACTGATTGAATGTTCTGTAACTTTGCTTTTCTTTAATTCGACATCTAAACCATATTGTTTTCGATCTTCTTCTGTAGACACCTCCAAAGGTCTCACGTACAAGTCAAATGTCTCAGGCATTCAAAAAGTCTGTGTTGAAAGAAAAGCCTTCACAGTCATTCAATGAGACGATGCATATTAAAGAGAGGAAAACATCGGTACGTAGCTTAATATATTTTATTTTAGCACAAAACTCTAAAGCAATCCCTAGAACTGAATTTTGACTAGTGTTTTGTAAGGCTTTTTTCAACTGCACTGTAATTTGCTAATTTGTGCATAGCTAAGTTAGTAAGAAGCATATCGTTACATTAATATTAAAAGCTCAATCATCTTGAGACATACAATTGGTCATTCCTTTTTCACTCGGTAAACTGATTGGTGTTCAAAACCCAATACACATCTGACATCCAGCTTCACTTGATGATCTGTCTTATAATTTTATGAACTGTCTATTTCGATCTGCATCTGGGTTTACAGATGATTGGGGAATCTCATTTCGCACCTGAAAATTCCGCCTTTTTAGTCAATTTTTCTGCCCCGTCTCTGACGTTTAGTCTCTGAGGAGTGTCAGACGTATATCTTAAGATATTTCCACTTTTTAATGCAATTTTGAAGTTATTGCGCCTTTTTAAATGGACAAAATCATCCCACCTTTAGCCCGTCAGCTGAAAAGTGAGATGAAATTTCCAAGAGTTAACATGTAGAATTTCAACCCACCTTCCAGTCTCATGTTTCAGCTTTTGTTAAATTTCCTCGGACAACAGGATTCTGTTGGCCGCTTGCTTTTAATAAGCAATTTCATCTTACCTTCCAGCTTTTATCCCGTGTTCCAGCGTTTATATGAGAGAATTTAATTTCACCCCACCCAGGTGAGATCCCACCTCTCAACGATTGAGATCTCACTTGACCGGGATGAAACGTTTTCCATATGAGCAGAAGATGAAACTCACAAAGTTTTTTATTGGAAAGTGGAATCTCACCTCTCAACTACAGTGCTGGAAGGTGGCATGATTTTATCCATAAACAGGCCCCTATACTCACAACTTAACGAGAGGTTGTTCACAAAAGGATGCGGAGCGAAAGCAGTCAGTTGTTACTGTCTGTTTTCTAACAATGTTACTACGTGAAGTGTCATACAACAAAGCTTTTAGTAGCTACATATGCAAAGATGTTCCGCTTTTTGTGAGAATTTGAAGTTTTGTACAACTCAAAACTTTCTCTGCAAGGCTATTTCATATCTGATATTTATTTTTTACAAATTTAGATGAATTCCGGTTCTGTGAGTCCAAGGAAATCACCAAGAAAGAAATTTACTACCGAAGAATCCAAGAAAAAAGAACAATTGAATTATCTGATGAAAGCATTTGGTATAAATGCAGATGCATCGACGCAAGATTTAGATGGCATGATCCGTCTGATCCAAAATGCTCAGCAAAAGTAAGTATTTTTTGATGACTAGTATGTTTCTTAAGCTCAGCTCTGTGGTTGAATTTTTCGCGAAATGTTCTGGCTTGCTGCCAATAATGTCGCAGCATGTAGCCGGCTTTTTGCATTTCCAACCCAACGCGTTTCATTGTTTTCGGTTTTCGCGCGTTTTCCTGAAAATTCTTTATTAGCCATTCTTCCTATCAAGCAAGCAGATTGAATTTCTGTCGCAGCATTTTTGTCGCAACGTGTAGCCACCTCAGGATTTTACAGAACAGGACATTTTCAGCTCAAACTAACTCACTGTAGCGAACAACAACAACATCAATACAATTCAATCTGAGCGAAAGTTAGGGACTTGGGACAAGTCTACTCAATATTAACGAAAGGGGCTTGTGTTGTTTCTTGTAAGATGTCTCCACAAAAAGCGAGTGTGTGGTTGCTTAAATTTTTCTTTTTCCTCTGCAGTTCACAAGATAAACCCAAAAATGCCAAGCCTCCTCCTGTGCCAAGACAAGAAAATCAAGTGAAGACCGTAAGTTTCTTAATTCATTGTATTTTACAACATAGTGATTATGTTGCAGCTTTGCTTCTGTAGAGGCTGTATATAATTTATTCCAGAGATTAGGTTTTATGTACGAAAAGTCCAAGAAACAGACATTAAGAGACTGCAGCCCAGAAAATATAATGAAACAAAAAGTAAAACAATCCCTGGTTGTTTTCAAACAATAGGTTGCATTTACTCTATGTGATAC
>JACTAT010000002.1:6314500-6390868 GCA_014526335.1 Chrysaora quinquecirrha
CCAAAAAGCATTAATTTCTTGCAAGAATCTTGCGCTTTATTCGAGATACGAAGATACCCCAAGCATTAGTGAGACATAAATGAAAACCATTGAGACTTCAATTAGAGAAAACATAAATTTAGACCATTCTAGCATTATACACATCGAACTGTAATGTAAATGGGTCAACGTGGAAACGCAACGGGGGGCTGGCATACTTTGGTAATAATAGAGAAAGGCTTTTTCTGGCGTATGAGTGGCCAATCATGACCCTTGATAAGTTTTGCCCAGAGGGCTGGCACGCAGTCCCCCTGTTAGTAAGAAATTTTAGACCCACAAAGTGTGGCCTAGGTCCTGAATATTTTCAGTGACCTCGTTTTTGCCCTGCCTCCAAGAAGGCGCTAGCCAACCGCCCGTGCGTTTCTGGCTGTAAAAGTTACACATGAATCTCTGATAAATGTCTCTAGTTATTTAATCTTGGTAACAATGCATAAAACCAAATATGATTAGCGCTTTCAACCGGTCACTCTGAGCAGGAGAGAGAGTAGTGTTCCGAGTTTTTCTTTTGTTTTTGTTGTTGTTGTTGTTTTTTGTTGTTGTTGCTTTTTTTTTTTAAAGCTAAATATATATATATATAAATGTAACGAGTCGTGCATCGGGAATCTGCTGAATGAATCTTACAAATAGATATTCTCAAGTCCAATTCACTCGACTAGCGGTGGGAGGGTTGGGAACGAAATTTCTGTGTCATTTTAGAACGTTTGCCAGAACGAAGTGCATGAATATTTTTGGGGAAAACTGCTTTTTAAAGAGATGGGCGTTGGGAGTTAAGAACCTCGTGATTACCTTCTTACTACTGATTGGTCATTGCAAGCTTGTGGAGAAGGATACGTTTGTTGATTGGTTGCTTTTATAAGGTTTCATTCATTTGGGTTTCCCATCTTGTTTTTTTTTTCGAAACTAGGTGTTGATTCCTTTTGGCGTTATAATTGACAGCCGTGCTTTTTGCACTACCCTGTTATTGACGAAAGCACGCAGGCCTTGAAAGTCTCAAGGGAAATACCAAATTATCTGCGGACAATTGGCGCCATCTCCGGTCAGTTGAAGAGTTTTCAGAGAACTTGTTGCATTTTGATTAGCTGTGGGCCCTTAAGAATTTAGCCTAATGATAGCCTCGATTTGATAACGGGGTGATCACTACGATTTTGCTGCAAAATTAACCTGATTCATAGGGAATGAATCCTAAATTAATTTCTTGCAAGAATCTTGCGCTTTATTCGAGATACGAAGATACCCCAAGCATTAGTGAGACATAAATGAAAACCATTGAGACTTCAATTAGAGAAAACATAAATTTAGACCATTCTAGCATTATACACATCGAACTGTAATGTAAATGGGTCAACGTGGAAACGCAACGGGGGGCTGGCATACTTTGGTAATAATAGAGAAAGGCTTTTTCTGGCGTATGAGTGGCCAATCATGACCCTTGATAAGTTTTGCCCAGAGGGCTGGCACGCAGTCCCCCTGTTAGTAAGAAATTTTAGACCCACAAAAGTGTGGCCTAGGTCCTGAATATTTTCAGTGACCTCGTTTTTGCCCAGAAGGCTGGCAAGCAGTCCTCCTGCAAGATAAATTTCAGGCCCACCGAAGTGTGGCCTAGGTCCTGAATATGTTTCAGTGACCCAAAGTTTTTGCCCAGAAGGCTGGCAAGGTCCTCCTGCAAGATAAATTTCAGGCCCACCGAAGTGTGGCCTAGGTCCTGAATATGTTTCAGTGACCCTACGTTTTTGCCCAGAAGGCTGGCAAGCAGTCCTCCTGCAAGATAAATTTCAGGCCCACCGAAGTGTGGCCTAGGTCCTGAATATGTTTCAGTGACCCTAAGTTTTTGCCCAGAAGGCTGGCAAGCAGTCCTCCTGCAAGGTAAATTTCAGGCCCACCGAAGTTTGGCCTAGGTCATGAACCTTGTTAAGTGGCCTCATTTGTACGGAAAGACGCCGGATCATCAGTAGCGTAGCCAAGGGGGGGCAAGGGGGGGCGGTCGCCCCCCCAATAGTTGAAAAGTTGGTGTTTTAGAAAAGTCCATTTCTGCAATAAAATCGGTGGGGGAAGAGAAATTCTAACAACCGTTAGAGATATCATCCAAGCCGATCCAACCTGCTCGGTTCCAGGAAAGTGTTCTACTACTATTTTTATGCGGCAATTAGCGCCACGTAAACGGATCATCGATACATTTGTGAATTATGCCGAGTATATGGGCATTTCTGCCTCCGAGCAGGAGCCAGCCGCCACAAATTGCGTACCACGCGATTCCCCATATACGAGCGCGAGAGGATATTGACAGTTACAATCGTCTTATTGTATTAGGCACTTGTTAGCATTGTAATTAGAGTGCGAATATGGCGTTCATAACAATTGGCTGTCCATCGGTCAATGGTCTTAGCATAGAGTTGGGTCTTAGCTACATTGGGTGTCCCTTCATAACAGCTGAGGTAGCAGTGCAAATTCTGAAATTTTGGCCTGTTAGAGGATGACATAGTGTCCCCCCGGGTAAAATGTTGCTATTTACTAGTAATACAATGAGTGATAGATATGTGTAACAACTTTCTGCTAGATATCTGAATCGCTAACCTTAATATCTATGGTTAACAAGAGTAGGAATAGAATGGGCGCTTCACACGTTAGTACCCCGTGTTCCGGATAAAAAAGAGGGGTTAGTAGAGTAAGGTTGGGGGTAAAAACCACGCCCCGCATTCACGCCGAACTTCTTTTAATCACCGTGCCTACGAAGTGAATTTTTATTTTATTTTATTTATTTTTTTTTTAACGTACTAAGTGATGGGGCATTTTCCGTGTATGCCCCTAGTCCTGCCCCTTTACTGAGGGAAGTGGGTCCCGCAATTCTTTTAACCTGGTTGGAAGGAGCTAAAATATCTGATCGAAAGCTCTCCCCAAGCCCCTTAAATTTGTGCATCATGGTTAATAATGCTGGTTTATGTTTCAATTAGGGTATGCATCAAAATTTCCTTTACGGGCCCTTTTCGTGCATTTTCCCCATCACTGAAAAGACCATAGAAAAACACCCTGTACCTACACACTACCCTTTAACGAAAAGTGTAAACGACCTGCAACAAATTCACTGAGAAAATTTTCTTACAACCCATGCCTGATGTTACAATTTTGCCGTGAGTCGAAATTTAAAAATCGTGTTTTTTTGTTCGTGTTGTTGTTGTTGAAGCAAAACAGTAAAGAATCAACTCATAACAGTTCTGCTGCAATTTCGTTTATATAGCAAAACTGCATGCACTTAAGGTGGTAGCTGCCAAATAAATTGACCTGTTAAGAGAAATGAATCATTAAAATCACCGAAAATTGCATCCATATAATGTTTTCACTTCACTTTACATTTTGAATTAGTCTTGGTTTTTTCAATATTGTTGGATTGCCGAAAATGTTGAAATGTACCTGTAAAAAACCGATTCTGCTCTCTCCTGCCACGATTAGTATTAAAATCACCTTTATCGAAAAATGTGAAAAAAAACAAAAAGAAATTTTAATATTTAAGTCACGTGTTATATCCAATTCTCTCGTTCAGTTCACCAGATAGCAAGTTTTCCATCCCTCCGTTGAAGGCTTGTCTTGACGACATAGTTGTCTGGTACAGCACCGTGAGCCCGTGACGTACCATAGATCTTCAAACCAAAGGACACCAACGGATTGAGAAGACCAGCCACCCACCATCCATCAACAACAATCTGAATCCACTAGCTTGTTCAATTTTTCTGTTCGTCAAGCGATCATGGCCAAGTCGCAATTCATCGATGACAGTATTCCACAGAAGTTACATACGAAAGAACGACAGATTAATTAGTATGGGTTACCTAGTTTAGTGAAATTGTTTTGGGTTGGTGTAAGTAAAATCGGGATTTTAAGATATGCTTTGTCCTTCTCCGGGCTGAAATTTGGGATCAACCAAACGTTATCTGCATAGTGTCAATAAACAGGAGATAGATCTAATCTTATGAAAATCACTACCTGAAACATGAAGTTCGTACGTATTGCTATCTGTTGTACATTATTGGGAAAGATTAGATTCTAGATTCCCTCAGATTCTGAAAACTCTTGGGTTTGAAAGATAGAGTTTGCTGGCAAGAGGGAGGGGGGGATATTAGGCCAGAAAAGCTGATTGAGTTGATTTGTTTTTGTTTGCAAGCCATTGTTACCGATCAAGAAACTAGTAAAATAGTACAATTGCAGTTTAGATAATTTAGACTGATCCGGCGAGTAACGTTCTAGAAAGCAAATAAAAGCAAAAACTTACCGCACCGCTGTGGTTTCATTGGGAACCGCCCATTACTGTGCATTTCCATCTTCGTGAAGGTGATTTCTCCCTGCCAAGGTGACGCATGATTTGGTATCTCTCAAAACCAGATTTCCAGCCTTGCATTGGGCTTTCCCGCTCTTTCGTCTTCTAGCCTCTTCCAACTTGTCTGTTCACTTCTTTCCATCTCACCAACCGTACATTATTATTTGTCATATTTGATCTTTGCCAATCCTGGTCGTGGTCCCAGTTGTGAAAAAACTCGAAAAGTCAGTTCGTTGCTTGCTGTATGCTGAACGAAATTTCTGTGTCATTTTAGAACGTTTGCCAGAACGAAGTGCATGAATATTTTTGGGGAAAACTGCTTTTTAAAGAGATGGGCGTTGGGAGTTAAGAACCTCGTGATTACCTTCTAACTACTGATTGGTCATTGCAAGCTCGTGGAGAAGGATACGTTTGTTGATTGGTTGCTTTTATAAGGTTTCATTCATTTGGGTTTCCCATCTTGTTTTTTTTTTCGAAACTAGGTGTTGATTCCTTTTGGCGTTATAATTGACAGCCGTGCTTTTTGCACTACCCTGTTATTGACGAAAGCACGCAGGCCTTGAAAGTCTTAAGGGAAATACCAAATTATCTGCGGACAATTGGCGCCATCTCCGGTCAGTTGAAGAGTTTTCAGAGAACTTGTTGCATTTTGATTAGCTGTGGGCCCTTAAGAATTTAGCCTAATGATAGCCTCGATTTGATAACGGGGTGATCACTACGATTTTGCTGCAAAATTAACCTGATTCATAGGGAATGAATCCTAAATTAAAGAAATGAGTAGCAATAAGAAGTATGAAAGTATGATATAATTAAGAGACGTATTAATATGTATGAAAATAAAATGGTATGAAATGAAGAGAAATGAAATGGTATGGAATGAAGAAGAATGATAGATATCAAGGTTGAATTGCTATCAAGAAGACGTGAATATGTCATGAATAAGTATAAGTATGTAAGCATGAAAGAAGGTCAATTAATAGGTATGCAATATAGTACTGAATGAATTGTATGCATGAAATTTAATATATGAATGAAGATGGTAAGATGGAAGCAGTAAGAAGGCATTAGCATGTATGCAAGTACTCAAAAATTGTAAATAAAAGTTGTAAATACCAATGTGAAGATGTACAACAATGAATACAATTGTGAAGTAATTTAGAAGTGCACTAGTGAATAAGCTACTTTCTGCTAAGACAAAGACAAAGATGATTTCAGATATATTCACAAAATCATTAAAGAATCTTATGCATAATGAAAGTATTCCCAATTTCTATAAGAAAATGAGAGAAGCATAATTCCAGAATACTATGGAAAATTAGACAAACATTATACTATCGCTTGTTTCTAATTTCAGTCTGACTTACGAAATGTATTCAGCATTGCTACAGACGTTATGAGTATAATTCATGTTCAAGCTATAAGTCTATGATACTAATGTCTCAAAGTACATATTTGTGACGAAATGTATAACGTAAACATTTTGATCGGCTATCATCGAAAGATTGTCAATTCAAAGTCATAATGACATGATCCAGTATAAGGTTAGGCAGAATTGAAATACAAATCATTAAAAGCGTGTAATTTCATCAATATGAAAAACTATTAAGATACAAATCTAGTATTTCTCAAGATTGAATCAAGAGTTTTAACCTACGGTACCAAACGAATACATAGTTCTTAAGTAAGATTTGATATATCAGCTAAACTTCTTGACTAATTTATCAATTGTATTAAGATTCGTAGAGAAATATGAATGATATAAATGCATTTATACAAGAAAATCTGATAGTTAAAAACGAAATCTCATCAGCTAGTAATTTTGCAAATCCCTTAAATATCGATGCAAAAAATTATGTAATTACTTACTATGATGGAAGAATCTATAAACATTTACGGACTTTCTGAAATAAATTGAATTCATAGGCAAAACAATGATTAACCAATTATAATCACTCAAAGAATCATAATTACTCTATGATAAGCCAAATTTACTGAAACAAGCGATCTGAATTTAAGTATTTTAGTCATACATTGGACATTTCTCGATTCTACAATTGCAAAATACTTGAACAGTAGCTTAAATACTCATTTTAGACTAGGTATGTCTAGATTTAAAATCTACTTAGATTAATTTAGTGTATTATAAAAATGATCAGTAAAATTATAAGGATGAATCGAGTAAGAGCTAATTTTGCTAAAATCATTGACTCATCAATCATTGAAGCAATGTATCGCCTACTCGTATTCAGATTCAGTTTTCACAGCAATCTCTTCACCAACATTCAACAGTCATTCTAACAACATGCCAACTGCAAGAATATACCAACTATTAAGGATAATGTTAGTCTGCAGAATAAGATAGGTTACGTATGATAAAAATTTAGAATCGAGTCAAATTAGATAATCGAGTACAGCAAATGATTACATCTTGAAACTTGACACAGATTCAGGAATACTCCGCTTATCAACTTATGGTAGAAACAAATTCTCATTGATCATTATGAAGAGGTAGAATTATACATAATATGAGAAGTTTAACTAATATCGTTGTCAAATTTAATGAACGGCATATTGATACTTATTATCCTAACATTTCAAAAAGCTATAAACTATCCAATTTGCAAATTGAATCAAATAATTTCAGATATTCCAATTAAAGATCGACCAATCCGAATGAAACAAGTTAACTGACAAGGCATATTTACTAGAAAGAACGCTTGCTTCTTGGGAGTGTCGTCTATTGTTCTATCGTACTTAAGTAGGCAATGCTCATGTAGGTAAAACTTTCAAACATACATGTAACTTTGCAACTCTTTTTGCAGATTAAATGTGAATAAAATTACCCTTATTTTCCATTTCCCAATTTTGCTGTCTAAATATCCTTCTAAGTTACGAGGCCCCCCCAGTGGTACAACAAATGTTAAAAAGAATCTAATTACAGTCTTGCCTAACGAAAAAATCGATCTAATTGCAGCTAATATAGCAAATAGCTTTCGTAAATTTAACGACATTTGGTGAATTAATACATTGAGAAGAATGCAATAGAGTCAAAATGAGCAACGAGTAGCTGAATTTAGAGAAAAATGTAGATAGAATACTGTCAATAATTTAGATATAAGCACTCCACAATTTAGAAACATCACTGTACTCTAGTATATTCAATACGACAATTACTTACGACATAAAAAGTCATAAGTATAATGGTGAATTAAATGAAAGAAGGATGATATGGGATAGAATATTGAAAGTATGAAATGAGTATGGATAAAAAGGCAATGATTGTAGAACATAAGAGAATGAATGAAACTAGAAGTATAAAGTAATGAAAGAAGGTATGAATAGTATGAAATGTAGAATAAGAATATTGAAATGAAAGGTAGAAAGTGAATAGGATGATTGAAGAAGGGTATTGAATATATATGAAATGAAGAAGGTATGAATGTGGTATGAAATGAAGAAGAGATGGGTATGAAATAAGCAGGATAACTGATTAGAAATGAATAGGTAGAATGAATAGGTTATGAAATGGTATGAAAAAGAACATTATGAAAAGTATGAATAGAGTTTTAACTATGAAGTGAATTGAAGAAATGAAATTGAAATTGGAGAAAGTATACGAGTGAAATTCTGATTTTGAATGTTGATAGTATGGAAATCTAAGTTATCTTACTCCTGAATTTCGAAATGTTAAAATAAAAACATTAACTCCTGGAAATTATAAATCATGTTTAAATAATTCTTACTAGTATATCATAAGAAGACTGCCAGAGCATTCATAATTACATCAAGCCATTTCAAATCATAAAAGACTTAAATATCCGATAATAATCAATTTAAACTATTTAATTTCATAACTACATTAAGCATAATTTAACATATTTCATATTATGCAACTGTTAACATATGGTGTTTTATTAACATATTACTGGCCAGGTTAACTTATAAACAACTAATGAGGTAACGTTAAAAACGTTCATATCCCTAGACAATGTGAATATTAAAGACTAAATCTATCCATATTCATTAAGCAACAATCTAGACCATATCATACGTATCTTTGATTATTTATGTTCTTTTATCCGCTTTAACAATAATTGACATGGTTTTGTCGTACGCTGAAGTCATATTTCTACCATATTCGCATTTATAGATCTTCATTTATCGTATACCATTATTTCTACTTCATACATTTATTGCATCTTCATTTAGCATCTCATTGTTACTTATATTTCATTTTCATAGTTTCTACTTTCTAGCATTATCATTCTATATCTTATAACTCTTCATGTTCATATCTTTCATAAGCTCCATTCTATACCATATTCATAGCATCTTCATTCATACTATCATCACTTCATTCATACCATATTCATACAATCTTCATTTCAAACTGTATTCATTAGCATCTTCATTATACTATCATATCACATTTCATTCAATTTTCATTGACTTTCATATATACTACATTCAATGTTCATTTACATTTCATTATCATCTCATTATTCTATCGATTAGTCATTCATTTATTCAGCCTTCATTTAATTATTAATTGCATTTTTTAGCATTTCCTTTATCTATAAATGCATTTCAATGTCATTTTTCATCTTCATATGTAAATTCATTCATTACTATGCATTCATTGTTCATTAGATTTATTACTCATGTTTCTATTTGCTCATATGTCTTCACTCTTCATTCTGCCTATCTCAAGTATTTACTCTATATCAATTTTACATTAAAATATTAGTTTTCGAGCTGTTAATAATTTTCACAATTACAGTTTGCAATTGTTTAAATTTTTAGATGTTCATTTATGATCCAGGCTTTTCTTATTATGATCATGTTTTTTCATGTTTAATTGTTTAACTACTCTTATTTTAACAAGCTAAAATTTATCTTCACTATTTCAAGTACAATTAATCAATGTTACTTTAAAACACTAGCAATTATAATAAGTAGGGTATTTTTTCTACAGTTCAGACGTTAATTGACAAATTCGAGACTGATTAAAACGATTTTGACAATATTGAGCCGTGTATTAACGGTTGTTTCAGGTAATAGCGCGTTTATGAAACGAAAAGTAAAATTGACAAGCACTGAAGAAGCATGGTTTAGAATCAGTTGCGGATTCAAAGACAGGCATTGACGATATAAAACTTGCCACATAGTTTGAAAACGCAGTTTTAGCATATAATGATTTAAGAGCATATCATCAGGCATCATCGAAACTCTAACGACAGAAAGTTTAGACAAATCACATGAAGGATTAAAAGTCCTTCAAAAGAGTTAAAGATCAGCGATAAAAGATACAAACGTCATTTAAGAAGAAAGGAATTGAATTTTCGCTTCATATAAGTATGGTATGTAATTGGTTAAACTCTCTTATGCTTTGAGTTTTAATTTGTTTTATTTCACCCTTGGAGGTATGACTTGTCTTAAACTCACATTCCTCACTATTCCTCAGGATGCAACTATTTCTTTGGCAACTATTCCTCAGAAGCATTAAATATGAACCCGAGAGAAAAGCTCGTTTTGAGGACATAAACTCCAATGACCAAGCGGACACCAGGCAGGACCCGCCCCACCCTATGTTACCTACAAGTCACTCAGAGAGCAGATATGTATAGGGGGATAACTTTATCCCTAGACGTACTGTCGTGCCTTTCCTATGGGACAAAATCTGTTAACTCAACTCCTACCAGCTAGGAGTGGCAAATCACTCCATATAAATCTCATACCCATTGGCTGAAATCCTATTCTTTTCGCCGAAATCCTTTGAAAATCTTTTTGATTTGATGGACAGCTCGTACACTTTTTAGAAATCACTCCCCATCATATCATTCATTATTTAGCGGATTTTGCTGAATTACTGAAATAGCTTTTACCAGCTGGATTTACTTCTAAAATACAAAATCACTGTAGATTTTATACGTGCCGTCGTGTGCAGCACTTCAATAAACTCTTTCCTTATCTTATGGAAGGAACTTGGCCATTGTTTCACCAATCAAAAACCTTTTTCTGCGAAATTGAATGCGCAGTGGTTTGTTTACGACCCCATGCCCTGATCTCTACCTACACGTGGCTTGGCCACACAATCTTGACTGCTGGCCTAGCATTACTAACATTTCTTGATTTGTGAAAGTTCGCAAAAATTCTCTTTGCTGCTCTTTTGGAGAACAACATGAAATTGAATACAAACAAACGCTCAGTTATTCGCAACTACTCAAAAACTCCACGCAATTTTTAAATCTATCTTTCGACTATCATCAGTTATTTAGGGGAATTTCCCATCATTCATCCGCTTTCAGGGTAGCTATAAGCTTCGAAAAAATTCCAGTTTCTCCCACGTTTTTTAAGTGAATTCTTCAAACTTCAAACAAGCAAAGCTAAACGTCATAGCAAACACGCTAATTCTCCTCACGATTTTGCTAGTCTCGTTCCAGTAAACTCGCGCCAAAAATCGAACTTGAGAAGGGAGCCCAACCTCGTTCCCAGTTACTCCAAATTCGCGCCAAAAATCGAAACTTAGAAGGGAGCCCAACCTCGTTCTCAGGGCTTTTCATGGGGTATTCATAAACTTATTGCACGAGCCGTAATTATCGCTATTGAGTCTATGCTGGACGCTCAAACTACTTTGATGGTTGTTGTGGTTGTTACTGTTGTTTGCGAGGAGTGGGACTCATGTAACAAGTTTAGGATATTCATGGCTCGCCTGAATATCACTGGGAACGAGGTTGAAAGGGAGATCTGTCAAACCTGAAGATAACGGAATTTTAAATTAAATCTAGAAACGTTTACGGTGGTTGTTGTTGCAAGAGGTTGCTGTTGTTGCGAATGAAGAATGTTGGACTTTCGTAATGAGAAAAGTTGGAGTAGGAGACGTTCTTGTCACAGATGTCCAAATAAGGCAGTTTTAAGAAAGCTTAGCTGTTATAAGAACCATCATATAAAGCCTCTCACTGTCATTGCTTTATGACCAAAAATGACAACCTAAATTTCATCAATATGTCTAAGAACTGAAATAAAATTTGAATTATTTTTCACATTTGGCAAAAGTACCGAAAGTAAAAAAAAACATGTTCATGAATTTTTTCGAGGAATGGGGGAGGGGTAGCATTGAAGTTTAGAAAGATTAGGGAGGTACAGTACATAAATAAAAAAGAATTATGTTACTTGCTCCCTCCTTTTGCCAATACCAAATACAAATTTTCATCTAAAACTATTTGAAAAAGGGCGTGGCGAAATAACAAACATAATGTAAATTATCTCCATTGAAATATTCGATAAAAACAAGTTCCACAATTTCAAATCTTACGATTCAGCTGCCGGAATGATAATTTTTTGTGACAAATAGTTACATATATGATTTCAGTACTAATAAAACGTCACTAATTTGACAGACAGCAATTGAATGTGAAATAATATGATAAGCAGGAATGGGGCTGATTATTATGCTGGCGAATCGCACATACGAAAATCGAATATTTCGAATTCTAGTGGAATTTAAAAACGCGAAGCAACTGACAATAAAATCGTATAGAATTGGAATATATACGTTGCATGGGGCCATACGATCTTGTCAGTAAAGGAAAAATTTCCCTTTCGTTGAAGAAATGCTATCTGAAAGTTCGTTTATTGCGCAACCGACATCTTATAAAATGGTAAGGCAGTTTTGTCAACGATTTAAACATAGACTACCACTTTTATGTTTTTCCTACATTTTATTGACGTAAAAATTTTTATTAAGAAAGCAAGAAAGCTAAGCAGGATGTATAAGCAATTTTTTTGTTAAAAATTCGAGAACATATTCTTCTTGCCACAAGGTGAAAATGCTTGCCTTGTCGAGCGAAAATTGCAACGTGGCCAAACAGTAAAACATTCTACTGTTCAAATGTTTCTGGCCTTTTCAAACGATCAACCAATGTTCGTAAAACAAACATTTTAAGTTTGCTTTTAAAACAAAATGTTTGAACGTTGTACCAGATCAAAAAGTATTGTTCGTCAAACATTTCCAGCATAGAATGTTTTTCAAGAAAGAAGTTTCTCAGAAACATTGCTGAGTGAATTTTGCATGCAAAGTAATGTTTTACGAGTCTAATGGCATGGACAAACGTTCAAATATTGCTTGATTAACAAATGTTTGACAAACAATGTTTGATCTATTTGCCGGTTGGCGAGGGCCTAAGGCCTATAGCCAGAAAAAATATAGTCTGAACATAGAAATGATTAGCTGTTTAGCATTCTAGAAAAAGGGTCCTATAATTCTGTGTTCGAGTGTGGGAAACATCATCACTATACGACATTTTTTTTCCTTTCGCAGACTTCGCTCAAATGTCTAATGGTATCTTCATCTTTATTTCTCATTTTGGCTTTACAAATAAACGCAAAACCGACACCAGGAACAGACAACCAATTTGCAACATTCATGTAAGTATACAGACAAATTTAATCCACATTTAAAAGATGCTATACTTGTATCATTAAGCAAGGGTAAGGTCCTGGCCAAACGATCAAACATTGTTGGTAAATCAACTGAGATTTTGCTTCGCAAGCAATGTTTGATCATTTGGCCACATCGCAAAACATTGCTCGACAAGCAGAATCCTTTCAGCAAAATTTTGAAAAACATTCTATGCTTTGACAAGAAACAAATGTTGGACCAGAAATTTTTATAATGTGGCCAAACAGTCAAACATTGTTTTTTACAAGCAAATTTCGAATGTTTGACAAACAATGATTGATCGTTTGACCAGGGCCTAAGGGACAAAATTGGTTGTTCTTTAGGCCCTTCCCGAATGCTTAACCCTTCAGTCTGTAAGGCCGTGGCCAAACGATCAACATTGCTCGTAAAAAATCTGAAATTTGCTTGTCAAACGAAATGTTGTCCCTTTTGGCCACTCGCAAAACATTGTTTGTCTAACTTTTTTTGCATCTGACAAGCAGAAGATGTTTTTGACGTTATCGAAAACATCATGGAACGAATTTAGGTTCTTCTTTGCTTGTCAAGCAATGTTTAGCGACGTAGCCAAACGGTCAAACATTGCTTGTTAAGCAAATTACAAATGTTTGACCAAATGTTTGATTGTTTGGCCAAGGCCTAAGGGAGAAGAGTAGCCTTCTGAATGCTGACTCCTTCAGTTAGTGTAACACTAAAAATGATTTCTATTTTCAGGAAATTCATGCGAAAGGCAAAAGACTTTATCACACATCACTGTCGTATGAAAACGTATGTTTTGAAGAAACAATAGAAATAGACCTCCAGAAACATTTCAAAACAAATGACATATTTAATCCACCAGTGATCTTCAAGCAGAGATGTGTAAGATCGGGGAAAATGAGAATCACTCAAAGTTGTGGAACGGATGGCAACAGTTATTGCATTACCAGGAAAAGAATGGTGCATTTTACAAGGCAACCCAGAAATGCGGATTGTAGACAGCTTATTCATCAAAGTATGTTGATTGGGGTTGCATGCGAATGTAAAAAATTGACAAGAGGAATTTTTTCGTGAAAATTCGTTGAAATGGCTCTTTCTTCGTTAGAACTTCTCTTTTGTAATGTTGCAAGGCAAATTTGCAACGTTAGCGAAAGAGCCAGGAAGAAGATTTTTAAGTAGATCGTTAATGAAAAATAGCGAGTCAGCAAGAAAATTTTAAAAGAAGCTACTAGCTGAAGAAGAATCAAGATTCATGATAAATTTGAAGGCAGTTTTAAAGTGAAGAGGAATAATGCAGAGATTTTAATGAAGACAAATTGGTATTAGGAAGATTGTTACTCAGTATCGAGAGCTTGAAACGAAGAGCATAAAGATGAAGAAGGAAAAACCTCTGAAAGGGAAAATGCTTAAAATGAAGAATCCAGACTGATGATGATTTGCGATGAAGATTCTTGAACGTTCTTGTTGAAATAAGGAAGATTTCGATTGAGAAGATTTGATATGATTGAGAATCGAAGTAAAATACTCTGAAAGGAAGAGCAGATCAAACAAATAAATCAACAATGATGAAGATCTGAAGGAAGAACATTAGAAAAGCATTTGAAAAAATAGCCAAAATTTAAAATCGATTGAAGAAGAAGATTTCAAATCGATTGAATGAAGAAGATTTCAAATTGAAATGAAGAACAACGGAAATTATGAAGCATTTCAAATGAAGAATGTACTGAAGAAGAAAAAATGGACAAGAAGTTAATGAAGAATATTTAAAATGAAGATACATGTACTGCGATAAGATTAAAATGTACAGGAGGTGGGAGAAGGTAACTGAAGAAGATTTGACATGAAGAATAATGTATCTAAAGATAATTAAATCAAGGAAGAATAATTGAAATGAAGAAGAAGTTAATGAAGACTATCTGAAATAATGATGAATGTACTTAAGTAAGATAGACATGATTGAACTAAAGAAAATTTGAACTGAATTCGAAAGAAGAAGAGTTTAAAAATATCAGTAACATAGAATTGTAAAATATTTATATGATAATAATGATAACAGAACAATAAATATCACCTCGATTTCGTATTATATAGATTGTAATCAAATAATTACTAGATTTTTGGTTTTGATACATGGCTTTGTAAATCATCAGCTTCGTTCATCTCATATTAAGCAACCAAACAACAATCTTTCCCAAAAGATGGCGGCAGTTTCAGTCCTCTGTTCTTATCAACAATTCTCAAAGGGGTCTCTGGGAAAAATCCTTAGTTGCTGCAGCAGGAGCACAAAAACGTTAGGCCCTGACCAAACAATCAAACATTGTTGGTCCAAGATTTCAAATTTGGTTTACAATAAATGTTTCACCGATTGGCCACGTCCAAAACATTGCTGTCCAACAACGATGTTTTTGCCATGCACAAGCACGAACGTCTTGTTGCTAAGAAATGTTTCTAGGTGCCGAAATGTTGCAAGTTGTTGAAATTTGACAATAACACTAGAAATGTTTGACAAACAATGTTGGAAAGGCGGTCAAACGATCAAACATTGCAAAAAAAGCAAAAATAAATGAAATTTGTGGCATGATGTTTCTGAAAAAGTTCAAAAACATTTTTTACTTAAAGCACGCAAAAAATGTTGGAAGAGAAATGTTTTTGAACGTGGCCAAAAGGTCAAACATTTTACTTGACAAGCAAATTTGAAATGTTGGATCAACAATGTTTGATCGTTCGGCAGGGACGCCTGCACTTATGGAGGGCAAGGGGGGCAACGGTTTGAAGAAGGGCAATTGGGGGTTTGGGGAATTTGGGGGAAAGAAAATTTTTAACGACCACGCCCTTCAGAAGCCTGGAAAACGTGGGAAACGCCCTTTAATTTTTTTCATTGACAATAAAACTGTTTAAGATTTACTTGATTTTGCAAGAGCAATCTTTTTTTGAAGAATTCTTATGCATTTAAAGTCATGAAGGTGAGTAATATGATGTTGCTATTGGTTTTCGAAAAATGATTTTCTCTGTTCATTAACATTTGAAAAATTACAGGCGACAAGTTTCACATCGATTTTCCCTCGACCCAGAAACAATTAATGAAATCAATGTATGATGGTCCTTTCTTGCCTTTCTTCTATTCTACAATTCTACAATATTTATCAGACAACTTTAAAGCTATTATAAAAATAATTGTTGTCGCTGAGGGCACATCTTGCCCCTCCTTGCCCCCCTTGGATAAGGGCAGGAGGGGCAGTTGCCCCCCTTGCCCCCCACCGCAGGCGTCCTTGTCGTTCGGCCAGGGCCTTTAACTCGTCTAATTTCTGTAACTAAGGAAACCATTCCCAGAATTCCCTTCGAAAATCCTTAATCCCAAAGGTTAGAAACAGCCACCACCTTTTGCGAAAGTCTGATGTTTGGTTTTATGAGATGACTGAACAAAGGAATGAGAGAAATGGGTAGGATCTTCTCAGTAGCCTCTATCAGCTCATATTCCTAAGAACCTTACTTTTTCCAGCTTTAAAAGGGACAATCACTTCTGGATGCCTGTAAAAATGACTGCATTGTGCCCCGAATGTGTCCCATTAAGATCTACGTACGATAAGTGCTAAATTTGCTGATGTTTCGAGCCTCGATGCGGAGAGGAGGTGAGAAAGAATTTGCAACCATGATCAGCATATAAAGAAAGGGGATCAAAAGAATATGGGTGATCATGCAACGATGGATAAGTGATCAAGAGGGGGAGCATGTAATGAGAAGTTTTAATTAGTGAAACAGGTGCCAAAATTTTCAAAATACAGCAACCAAAATAAGACTGGTGTCAAAATATTGAAAAAAAGTACCAATATAGAGTGCTCAGGTCATTAAGGTACAGTTATGTCTCTGAAAGCAGCTTGTCTTATTTGCGTCGCATTTACGTTGATAAGTGTAAATGCATTTAACTTAAAAGGCAAGGTATTAAGTGGAGATGTCGACTTTCAGCAAATAGCGGATGCTCCGGAGACGCTTGAGGAAAAATCATGTTTGAGAGTCACTCTAGAAGATGTGACATCATTATTTGCAAAGCCAATAAAAGTAGCCGAAGCAATGATGGAGAATATTGGAAAAGAATACGACAAAGAGCGTGCTCTGAAATACCGGTTGGATTTGCCTGACAAAAAGCTTAGTGAGGAGAATAACTATGCCATTTCAGCAGTTCTGAATGTTGGGTGGTGCAAAGGGAAGTCTGAGGAACGTTATGATGATGAATGGATACGAGATAAGGATTTCCTCACTGATACAACATTTGTTGTGAAGAATTTAAAGCAGTGTGCTGAATCGTCAAATGACGAATGCCATGGGCCTAAAATTTCGTTGGTTAAAAACAAGTCTCATGAATAAATGAGTTAAACATAAAATGTATCTTACAACTAAAATAATATAAGCACCGATGTATTTGGAACTAAAGGACAAGAAACAACCGCCTAAAACTACATTAGCATTAGACAAAGTAACTATATTAAAGACTTTAGAATAGATACGAATTGAGCAATTTTTCTAACTTTACAAATATTCTGAAACCATAACAGCCACAACTGAGGGTCGTTTAGGGGGGCTACATGTTCCCCAGTTCCCTTGAAAAAATCCCCTTGTTACCAGGAGCAATGTAGGGTTATTTTTTAGATTGATAATCAAGCGGATTTTTAAGGAGGATTTCACCCGATCCCTGTTTCTCGATGTTCTCTTGTTCCCTTTTAATATTGGCCATGTTCCATTGTTCCCTAGAAGCCCTAAACGACCCTCTTAATTGTACTGAAATAGAGCTGTTTGTGCGTTTGTTTCTCTTTCCTGAATAAACTGTAGTAGAATTCAAGTAAATTTAGTAAATTTCTGTTAAAAATGGTTGGTTCTTGTAAACAAAATCACTGGTCACCTGTCAAATACATGAAAAAGTAACTGATCAATGGGCCTTATGGAGCTTTTGACCTTTCTTCACTGGTACCTAACTAAGATTGGTATATCTCAGAATTTGCATGAACTTAGCTTTCGAAAATTGAATTCTAAGAAAGCATACCAATCGATTGATAGTAGGGACTAACTGTCGTCTTGAAATACTCAAAAAAGCGACAACATTTGAAATCGTTGATATTATTTTAGCAAAATGATTTTTATCGGTGGCATTTTGACAATACTTTTTATTATTTCTCGTGTTGAGGCAGCGGATGATACAGGCAAAGGAATTGACTTCACAGGCAAAACTTTACAGGGAAATATTCTACTTCCAGAGAAAATCACGGAGTTTCCTCAAGGGTCTTGCATGAGAGTTGAACTAAAAGACTCTCGATTAGCAGACGCGCCATCGAAGATGATAGCGAAGCAGATAATCAAGACGCCATCTTTGAAGATCGAAGAAGGAAAACAACTGATGTATAAAATCGAACTAAATGGAAAACTGAGTGATCTCACAAGATATACAGTGTCAGCTGTGATCAACATGGGATGGTGTGCTGACGAGAATGGCTCAGAATGGCTAAGAAAAGGAGACTTCTTGAATGATACAATGTTTCCAGTACAACTCAATGATTGCCAAAACGATATTTGCAAAGGACCGATGGTTTCCGTTAAAAAATACGATGTCTAAAAAGGCCCAAAGACGTTTGTATTTTTGTTGAATATCAGTGTTAACGTTCTGTTGGAATTATTGCTTGTAAAGTTAAAACATTTCGCTTTTTTAGGTTTAATAAACAGTTTTTGTAATTAACAATTTGTGGGAAACAAACCAATTTCTTTTGATTCTTTGCCACTTATCAAGTAAGGTAATATGTATGTTACGAAATGAAGGTAATGAATGTTGTATGAAATGGCGAAGGTAATTAAGATGGTATGAATTAGCAAGGTAATGAATAAGGTATGCCAAGTAGACGGTAGTTGATATGGTATGAAATGAAGAAAGTATTGAATATGGTATGAAATGAAGAAGGTAATGAATACGGTATGCCAAGAAGACGGTAGTTAATATGGTATGAAATGAAGAAGGTAATTAAGATGGTATGCAATGAAGACGGCAATGAATATGGCATGAAATGAAGAAGGTAATGAATATGGTATGCAATGAAGAAAGTCATGAATATGGTATGACATTAAGAAGGTATTGAATATGATATGACATTAAGAGGGTATTGAATATGTATGAAATGAAGAAGGTATTGAATATGAAATGAAGAAGGCAATGAATAAGGTATGGAATGAAGAAGGTAATGAATACGGTATGCCAAGAAGACGGTAGTTAATATGGTATGAAATGAAGAAGGTAATTAAGATGGTATGCAATGAAGACGGCAATGAATATGGTATGAAATGAAGAAGGTAATGAATATGGTATGCAATGAAGAAAGTCATGAATATGGTATGACATTAAGAAGGTATTGAATATGATATGACATTAAGAGGGTATTGAATATGTATGAAATGAAGAAGGTATTGAATATGAAATGAAGAAGGCAATGAATATGGTATGGAATGAAGAAGGTAATGAATACGGTATGCCAAGAAGACGGTAGTTAATATATGAAATGAAGAAGGTAATTAAGATGGTATGCAGTGAAGAAGGTAATTAATATGGTATGCAATGAAGACGGCAATGAATATGGTATGCAATGAAGAAGGTATTGAATATGATATGCAATGAAGAAGGTAATGAATATGCAGCAAATGAAGAAGGCAATGAATATGGTATGGCATGTGACAAAAGTGCATGTGATAAAAGTAAAACGGCTCGTTTCTGTTATACAAAGTAGTTCAAAAGTAAAGATTTGCTAAACATCACAAAAGGAAAAATCACCCAAATCTGGAGAGGCTATTCATTTCTGACATTCAACTGGGAAAGAGTTTAATTTATGCTAAAGTATTCTAAAGTACAAACGCAGGTTTCTGATATTCCAGAATACATCGTCAACGAGACAAAAATGAAAGCAGACCAAAATATTTTATTCAACTGGAGGATTCGTTTTTTCTTAGCTTTCTCACGACAAATCTATTATGTCAAGAAATGAATGAAAGCAAAAGGTCAGCCACGTTTCTTCATGGGAAAGATAGAATGTTCATTGTACATTATACCACGCTTGGAATTCTCCCTAACAACTACAGTCCATGACTGTTTCTTTGTCGTCTTGTTTTCACTCAGTCTTACGTTAACGTTCGAGAGACAAGGATAATTTTACAATTTCAGGCTATCTAGTACTTAAGCTCAGTACTTGAAGCTGTCCCTTTCAAAGGTTCTATAATAGATCTGTGTACGAAATGGGAGAAGTAAACAGAGCATTTTTGTAGGCCAAGGAAAGTTTGAAACCTCCAAACATTGTCCCTTTGTCTAACAAGTCCCCTGTCGTTGAATGTTTAGAATGTTTTGTAAACAATGTAAAAGATATCAAAATGGCACAGTGGCCTCTCATAGGATAATAGCGGTTTCTCTTTCATTCTGGACAAAAGCACCAATACGTATAGTGATTTTCAAAAGATCTTATTGTCCAATCCCTAAGGCATATAAACAAAACAACTACTACCCTAACGTAAATATCCGCACGATATTTCTTAGTAGTGTGAAGTGATTTTGATATGATAGTAACTGATATGAAAATATTAGGACAAAATGATATTAAGAAGAATATTTTTCACGTTCTTACAGGTAAGAAGGTATTTGCTTATTCCGCAAATCTGCTAGCGAGAGTAATATTTATTTCGCTTGATTACACGAGTCGAGTCGACCAAGAAAGAGCTATTTACAAGTCTGCAAATAACAAGCTTAACTCTATCCTAACTGGAAAATGCTTAGTAAGGAAACCATCGAAATCGTTCCAAACAAATTGGGTGTAATGTATGTACATGGGATGGGAAAGAGCACATAAGTATTCTTTACCAGAGGTAGGGGTACCGAATCATAAACTACGAAAACTATCATTAGAAAACTGATGGCTAAGGCTTGAAATAAACTGGCAAATCCAAAAAGGCTAATGCTTGAATGTAATAAAACCTAGTTTTCATTTTTCTGCCACTCAGCATTAGAACAAGCATTTCTCTAACTAGCTCCATACAGGTCCCCCAAAATTTCCTTCCGAACACAAAGTAGCTCTTAATCACGACCTCTTGAAAGAGCAGCACTAAACTGTTCGGTTGACTTGGGTAGGCTTCTTCTAAGAAATTGCTGAGAAATATGTATCAGCTATTCCATAAATTTAGAATGTATTTTAATACGAATGAAAGGGTATCATGTATAAAGATTGATAAAAAAAAAATCGTGACTATGAGACTGAGTAATATGTTTGTTGCTAAAACGCGCTAAAATATGGACTCCATAACTCAAATATGGCCCAGTCTGTAACGGCCTAAATCGGTCCAAATAGCCACGAGACTTTTCTGTAGTTTTCTAACATTATGTTTACATGGAGCTATCTCTACCGTGCCAGTTTTCAGTTCAAAATGTTCTACTTGGACAAAACAAACAAAACTCTTAATCCAACAAAACACCTCCAAGATCAAGTATGTCTCATCCATTTTGCTTATTCATGACCGAGTGACTTTATGAATTAGCGCACTGCCGAACGGCTTAGGAGGATAAGATGTTTTCCGACTACAATGAGGTCAAAGAAATCGAGGTCATAGAGTCTGGGTTCTACAATCTTGGAAAAAACATATTGAGACAACCAGAAGATTCCCAGTAATACTATCAATTCCTTAACTTTAGCTAAACTAATCAATAATACTCTCCCCCTCCCCCCTTGGATCAATGTTGAGTGACACTGAAAACAATTCCACGCCATTTGATCAACATTGAGTGAGGGGGGAGGGGTGAAATGCGAAGTTAAGACAAATATTAATGAAAATTTCAGTTTGTCTCATAATTTTTGTCCAAGATTGTAGATGTATTCGGCACGCTACATTTGATGACGGGGCGGTTATTCATCCGCCTAAAAGCCCACTCATTCACTTCAAAAAGCTTTAAACATATCCAGAGCCTGGCAACGAATATAGCGAATCATTGGAAAAGTCGGATAAGTTTCTCAATTGAAAGATGATTCCTCAAGACTACAACTAGATTTTCAGCGAATCCGAAAAGTATCCAGAGTTAAGCCTCGGTACCAAAGGCGAATAAATTTTACGCTATCGAAAACGACCAGCCGTGATGCTTCTTCGGGGAGAGTGTGCGCGTCTGTCTCTCCCGTCTCCTTTAATTTCGTCCCCAATTTTCTCACTCGTAAGGCCCCATAAGGGGGTTCAGATAGCCTGTAACACAAACAATATTTCAAAACATATCCACCGCCTGTTTACTTCTTGCAATATCTCCTTTTTATCCTAGAATTCAAGAAAATGTCTCATAAACCCTTATTTTTCTCCAGATTTACCCCCACATCCCTTTGACTTTTTCTAGAAATATCCCTGTCTCAATTGTCCTAATCGAGGTCGCATCCCAACTGCCAGTGGTGACAACAAATGTTATAACAAAGATATCACTAATTACAGTCTTTGCAAACATTTCGAACCGAAAAATAGCGAGTCTAATTGTTGCAAGGCTAAAAATAGCGTAAATTTCGCTTTTCGTGATATTCGTAAACGTTACATTGCTGGAAACAGTGCGAAATATCATTTTCTGAGCGAGGAGTGGCAAAATAGAGCAACTCAACGCAGTTCAGCTGTTTATTTATAGAAAAACTTAGGATATGAAGTACTCTGCGTAATCAATTTTCTTAGTTACACAGTCACGTCCCACAACTTAGAAAAATGCAACATCAGCTGCTCTCTATAGTTTTCCATTTTACCCGAACCGAATTTTCACCTAAAACTTAACCGTAACACTAAGCACACATGGTGCAATTATTTTATGAAATGAAGAAGGTAATGATATGGTAGGAAATGAAGAAGAGAATGAGTATGGCATGAAATTTAGAAGGTAATAAATTTAGTATGAAACGAAGAAGGCAATGACTATGATAGGACATTAAGAAGGTAATGAAAATGTAATGACATCAAGAAGGTAATGAATATGGAATGAAATGAAGAAGGTATTGAATATGGTATGAAATGAAGAAGGTATTGAATATGGTGTGAAATGAAGAAGGTATTGAATATGGTGTGAAATGAAGAAGGTATTGAATATGGTATGAAATGAAGAAGGTATTGAATGTGGTATGAAATTAAGAAGGCAATGAACCTGGTATGAAATGAAGCAGGTATTGAATACGGTATGACATTAAGAAGGCAATGAATATGGTATGAAATGAAGAAGGTTATGAATATGGTATGAAACTAAGAAGGCAATGAATATGGTATGAAATGAAGAAGGTATTGAATATGGTATGAAATGAAGAAAGAAATGAACATGGTGTGAAATGAAGAAAGTATACGACGGGTGCTAAGGGTTTCGTTGCCAATTTTGCTGGCGCTGATTTATGGGAAATCGTAGAAGCTAATCCTGGTACGTCCCCTGCGAAATCCTTCGAAACTGTTTAAAAGAAAACAAAAACATTACACCTCCTGGAGAAATTATAACCATCGAGGTTTTAACATAATCGTTCTTTTCATTATAGCGCTCAGTCATTATCGAGTAAGAAAGCACCTTGGCCAAAAGAGCACGTGTGCATCAATTAGCAGCACCGCCATTTTGCAAATAAAACGTTGCATAAATTAATCCGATAAATCATCATCATATTTAAACTATTTAAGGTTTCGTAATCTAGATGATTAATAGACAATAAACTTTTAAATAATTATGCGATGTTTACAATCATGATTGAGCTAGGTTTATTGATCTGAACATATTGACTGGCCAGGGTTAAACCAATTAATAAAACAAAGCTAAATGTAGCGTGGAGAGTTAAAAACGTTCCTTATACCCCTAGACAGATTGATGAAAATATTAAGAAGAATAAAAATATATTCATTGATTCTAATTTAAGCCAACGTACACAGGCGGCCATACAGGAACCAATTCTCGTGATGCGATGGAGTGGGTTGGTGTGGTTCGTTTTCCGCTTTAAAGCAAAAGATATACTGACCACTGGTATGCAGGCTTCCCCCGGCGGGTAACGGCTGAGAGAAGCTCATTCATTTCTAACCATATCGCATTTATTAGCATCTTCATTTCTTCATCCCGTATATATTACGATCTGAATTTCATACCGTATTCATTAGCATCTTCATTTGATGCTAGCATTGTAGTCGTTAATATGTTCATTTTATATTGTATTCATTACCTTCTGATTTCATACCGTATTCATTAGCATCTTCATTGCATACCGTCTTCATAAGCATCTTCATTGCATACCATATTCATAAGCATCTTCATTTCATACCATATTCATAAGCATCTTCATTTCAAACTGTATTCATTAGCATCTTCATTGCATACCATATTCATAAGCATCTTCATTTCAAACTGTATTCATTAGCATCTTCATTTCATACTATACTCATCAGCATGTTTATTTCACACTTTATTCATTACAACTTCATTGTATACCTAATTCATTAGCATCTTCATTTCATACTGCATTCATAAGCATCTTCATTTCATCCCATATTCATTAGCATCTGTATTTCTTCACCCCGTTTTCATACTGTAAGCACCTTCATTTAAAAAATTCATAGCATATTTTTTAGCATTTCCGTTTCATACAATAATATGCAATGCATTCGTCAGCATGTTCATTTCATACTGTATTCGTTAGAATGTTCATTTCATGTATTCCTCAGTATGTTCATTTCATACTGTCTTCATTAGCATCTTCATTACTGTCATTGCCTTTATCTGGGCAGTTTTCTCGGCCCTCTATCTCATATTGTACTAAAAAAGCCTTCATGTCAAATTCTTGGCAGAAGCGTCCTATAAATAAATTTATGCTCTACAAGCATAGTTTACCATAACATGTGGCAAAAACTTCAGTTTTGCGATCTGCGTAGACATTCAAAGGTTCACTTTATGATTCCCCATGTTGTCTTATTTAAATCTTGGTTTTTTTCGTAGGGGGTATAGGTTCTAGATGGATTTTGACTGCCAGGCATTTTAAATTCGTTTAACTATTAATCAGTCATTTTGTTTCCTTGAGTTCAGCTATTTTTCAATGAGTGACATATTCTACTCAATGTATACGTTTTTAAACACACCTAAGCAGATTTTAATACTAAGCTCATTTAAAATATCTTACAATCTGTCTCAGCCGTTATATTTTCAAATGTGTACAACTGATAAACGATTCTATGAGCACACCTTTTGTGACATGTAATTATAGTGAGCTGGGTTAATTTTTTCTTCTAACGAGGGAGTTTTATGAACAGCAGAATGAAAAAGCGTTAAAATGATCGACAAATCATCTGCGCAGCGCCACGTGTATTAGAAATCGAGTTGTTTCGTGATATCTAGAGCGCTTCGTTCTTGTTTTTGACACGGGAAATTAGCATAAAATATTGGCCACCATAGGTTACTGGGAAGAACGCAAGATGTTTTTAGTATATTTAAGCAAGCAACTTAGAAAAAGTCAAGAGGCATATGTTTCGGTATAAAGAGCGTCATAGACACGACGGCTATTTGCAAAACACGAGGTTTAGCCACGCATATAACCATACAATCCCCCGTGTTAAGGGGATTAAACAACAGCCCTCCTAGGCAATAAAACATCCGAAACTTCACTAAGACGATGCAGAACAGCTCTTAAGACGAAGAAATCACAAAGAGATTTCTACAATGAAGCTTCTCTATCTTTCAAAGATTCTCTATGTTATGGTGTTGCTGTTCATGATGCTTGATTTTAGTCAATCATCTTCATCTACGAGGAAATCTATATCGAAAATCAAGAGTATTTTACATGAAGTGGAAAAGATCATCAACATGCCACGGAAGGAGAAAAAGTGAGTCTTTTTTGTTATTTTTCAGAGTAGTTAGGCGCACAAGCAGTCTTTCCTATTTTCTTATCCTGTAGCTTGCTCTTATTTCTGTATCTTATTGTATTGTATGTATAATGCATTTAATGTTAGTTTTTAAGATATTGACGCGACACTAATACAGACTAACTCGGACTAACATGAAACAACTTCAGAAATTGTACTAGGAAACCATGTGTTGGAAAAAAATGAGCGCATTTGTTGAAATTAATTAAATTTTTAACAAGTTTTTAAACTGTCTTGTCTAAGAAACTAACTACGTAGCAGAAAACTAGTATTAAAATCATCAAAATCTTTACAAACGTTTACTGCCAGCTCTTACACAGAGAATTAAAAACCCTCTCTAGTGGAACTCTCGTATCATTTTCACCGACCCTCTTTGGTCAGGAAGCTAAAGGAACTTATTCGCCCAAATACTTTCTTAGTGGCAGTCGCAGCAGTGAAAGTTCTTTATTTTGTTTCAAGTTATTCATGTATAATATAGCTCTTTAAACACTAAGAGCAACTTCATTCCTTAAATCACTTGATTAAAGTCTTCGCTACATACTTTGCCCTGTCGAAGAAAAATCTATGTTTTCTCAGAAAAAAGCAACTCTCCAAAAATTACTGCAGACAGAACTGAACTTCTGAACAAAACACTCTTTTCAACGATCAATTGTAGCAAGTGTTTCTCTAATGCACTAACAAGAAATCAAACTTCTTTTCTAAATCACTGGACATAACTAAGCAGTATTCATGTGCTTTTGAAAAATAATGAAGGTATTCCTATTCATCTATCTGACGCTAGAAGTCGCTGAGAATGCACGAGAACGTTAAATAACGTGAAAGATTTCAGGCATGAATTTTTATTAAGATTAAGATACAAAGACCCTTTAAGAAGGATAAATGCAAAGTTTCTTAAATTCTGGCTAAATAATCTTCTTTATGTACAATGAAACTGTTTTACACGTCTTTTCATTAATTCGATTTGGTTATTGACTCACGTGTACTCTCATCGAAAAGAATCGGAGACTTTAGAGATTTACGAAGAGAGTTTTTCTAAGCGGGTTTAGTGTGATTCTGGGGGCCTTATAAGGGGGGGGGGGGCTCAGAATACCCCATATCTCGTACCATATTTCTAAACATTTCCCTTATCCCCTGTATGTTTTCTCCCATTTTTACAGAATTTCACAAAAAATATCCCGTTTACCCTTTATTTTGTCTAGAATTATCCCTTATCTCTTTTTCTGAAAACATCCCATATTCGTAATACTCTAATGAGGCCTCATTTTGATCTTGTCCTGGAGACAATTTCAAACGGTTTCATAAAACGACTGGCCTTAACCGAAATTTCCCATTCATAATAATCAGTTGTTGTTTTTGTTTTTGTTCATCCTGTTGACCTAACAAACTGTCCCCTTTTCGAGTAAATAAAGAGTGAAGAAGATCCGCTTTTCAGCGAAAACTGAGAAAAAATTTCCGGTTCGGCATCTTTTCCTCGCGGAAACGCAAAAAAACCTACAACTTTGTGGCTGGGTGGTGTGAAAACGTTCACGCTCACGAAGGTAAAGCGGAAATTTTCTATCCGCTTTTGTAAACAAGCGCTTTTTTGCGCTAGAAACATGGAGCCAACGGAGTTAATTTTTTTTAATCTCAGAAACTTTTCAAGGTAAGGTAAGGCTATTTAGGTAATGCAAAACGATCAGACATCGCTGGTGAAACACAAATTTGCTCGTCAAACAAGATTTCCACCGTTTGGCCACGTCGTACTTTCTTTCCTGACGGAAATCTGTTTTATTTTCACTGTTCTGTCATTTATATCGACAATATATTATTTGATGAAATAGTTCTAATAAGCAGCATTGATGAGGAAAGATAGTCGCGGAAATAAATAACAGTCCAATTAGCATTAAAAGACAGTTTTATTGTGGATATGATTTCAAGATTTTTATTACCCAGTCAACTGGTTCTTTTAACACCTGGATTCGGAAAACGCGAAAATAGCATAATTTGGAATATCGAACGTGAAATTAGGAGCAAGTGTCGGTGGGGTGTCGGTAACTTTTTTGAGGAAGCGAATACAACGAAATAGATATCAAAGGCGTGCGATCAATGTAATTGTCCTTTCTAGAAATATCCGCTGCATTGCGGTCTGTTTTACAAAGGAATGACTTTTGGGACGAGAATATCTGTCCGCTGTTTGGAGGTGTCCGTCGTATGGAAATTTCTGTTGATGGAGATTTCACTGCATTGTTTTTTCAAGGCTTTGTTCAGGGTCCGTTCTTGCTTACTCAACACAAGAAAAATTATAGCTCGTTCCCTTCAAAATAAGAGCCCCCAACTTTTCCGCCTTTCCTAAAGAATTGTCTTCTCCGCCCAATGAATCGTATACAGCAGTTTACTGAAATACCTCTGAATGCAGCTGAATGAAGTTTAATGAACTGTCCTCTGCATCCATCATTTTTAGACCGCTGCTCCCAAATACATACATGCCTTATTTACAAGCAAACTTGCCCACTTGAAGCACACTTAAAGGTCTTGTTGTGTCATTGTGGCCTAATCAAGCTGGCTTGTGGTGATAGGTCGTAGAGCCCCAGCTACGGTAACGTCACAGTCAGGGTCAAGGACTTGATTAGTTAACCTACTACTGAGATCTTCGAGATTGGCGCTAAATACACCATTTCACCTTCACCTTCACTCAGGTCTGTTCCCAGTTGCATTGACCCATATCACAGCCCGTGTTTCGTGTAAAGGATACTGTTGTAATGAAATCGCTTGCTACCGAATTCTGTATATACAAGCCCTCATTTTGCTTTGAGTTTGCGTTCCTTCAAAAATCATCTACGAGCATGTTATTTACCAGCAATGCGAAGCTCATTAAGAGAACTGCCTCGCTTTGGTGCAAACTTTGTTTGCATTTGTGGTCAGTGACGTCACGCAGCCAGATTGCGCCTTTGTCTGGCCGAATAATAATCTTTAGCTGTGCAGCAGTAAATTTGTCTACTAGTTTTAAATTTAGAAACAGTGGCAAAGATGAGCATAAGATTACCGCCTTTAATCTCGAGCGAGACGTCGCTTCAAATCGACCACAAGGACGAAAGACGCCGTTTTCACCGAAGAATGTCGCTTAGTGCCGAAATTTCCTGACGGGGGTCGTTTCGAAAATGTACCCACGTGTTATGCGTTTGAGTGACGCTCAAGCTGTTGATGCGATAGGGCACCTGCCTTCAATTTTTTGAGTTTATTTTTCCTCTGATGTTAGTTTCTTTTGTTAGGTTGGTCGGTAAAAAGGGGTCAGAAAATAACGACTCAGGTTATAAGTCTAAGAGCCGTAAGAAGCGGGGGGAATGGGAGGGGGCTCGAGAAAACAATAGTATGACGTCGTAAAATCATTACGTCATCAAGTACTTTTCAGTTGTTCAGCCCACCCCCCAATCTGAGATGCCTTCCAACGGTCTTGAGCTTAGGGCCAAAATAGGTAATGCGCTGTGAAGAATTTAACTTATTTCTCATCTTACTCTGTAGATTGCCGAAACAGACCCAAGTTTACCATAAAAAAGAAATATACCACACAAATCCATGCGATGAGGCGAAACAGGAATTGTATTTTCAAGATTATTATCAGTCAACAGATCAGTTCTATCCAGCATCGGTAACAACATTGTCGTGTAAGAACGCATTAGGCCCCAGAGGATATCCCGTCAGCAAAGATGGAAAATGTGATTGCATAACTCAAAGAAGAAGAATATACTTCCAAAGGAGGCCTAACACAGACTGCAGACGGTGGAATTTGGAGAGCATCGTTATACCTGATGGATGCAAATGCTTCAAAGCATCGTAGCGACTCAATAACATTAAACTAGAGAACTTTAAATTAATGGACATTTATGTGGAAATTGAATCTAAATTAATCAGGAGTTTGGAGATTTTAGAATTATTGGCATTGGTATAAGCAATAAATTGATGACGATAAAGTATTCTTGGATAACTTAGTATAACATTCTGACATTTTGGTATTTATATGGGTGAAGGATTTGACAAACCAGTTGGCCCAGTTTATGATTCTAGGATCTGAGTGTTGCTTAAACTGCTTTACAGCCGAACGTATTTTGCAAAACTAAACAAAGTTAACCAAAGTAAACAAAAGTAAAACAGCAAGCCAAAGTAAACCATAGTAAACCAAAGTTTATAACAGTAAGCCACTGTAAATCAAAGTTTAAAGTAGACCAAACTAAACTCAAGTTAAACAAAGCAACCCAAATTAAACCAGAGTAAACCAAAGTTAACTAACGTAAACCAAAGGTAAATCAAGAAAACTAAAATAAACTTAAGTTAACAACAGTAAGGCAAAGTAAACCACAGTAAACCACAGTAAACCAAAGCAGGTCAAAGCAAGCCGAAGTAAACCAGAGTAAACCAAAGTAAACTGAAGTAAACCAAAAAGTAAATCAAGAGAAATAAAATAAACCAAAGTTAACAACAGTAAGGCAAAGTAAACCAAAGTAAACCAAAGCAGGTCAAAGTTAACCGAAGGAAACCAGAGTAAACCAAAGTAACATGAAGTAAACAAAAAAGTAAATCAAGTAAACTACAGTAAACCAAAGTTAATAACAATAAGCCAATGTTAACCACAGTTAACCAGAGTAAACCAACGTAAACCAAAGTAGACTCAAGTTAACCAAAGCAACCCAAAGTAAACCGAAGTAAACCAGAATAAAGCAAAGTTAACTAAAGAAAAGTAAAATTAAATTAACTTAACTAAACTAAACTAGACTTTACGACAAGAAGAAAAGATAAGGATGGCTTTGAAGAATATTTCCAAAAGAAAAATCAAAATCATCACATAAAGACGGACATAACTTTTCATCTCCAAATGACCTTAAACATTTACAGAGAGTGAAATTCAAACTAGCTGGTTATCTAAATCTTAGCAGACCAAATCCTACAGGACACTAAAATTCACAGTATACTCTAAAACTGCTGTATTCAGACGTTCCTGGATTCTTAAAACATTGATGGATCCATTAAAAACAAACTTATTTTGCAAGAAATTGTACGTTTGTGATTCTGTCTTTACAATTTGGGGTGCTAAGGGAAAAAATCTCAAACAGTCTTTTTTAGTTACAACAGAATGTGCTTCATTACATAAACAATGAAAACTGTCAATAAAACTGCAACCTCTTAAGCTGAATGACAAGTTATATCAAAATAGAAGCCAGGTATTCTTTGATTTCAGCCGGTGTCATTTTCCTGAAACCCTGATCATTGCAAATGCCTATTTCCATATTATCTTCCGTCATTTGGCCTTCAAAGCCTTCCTGCAAAAGAGGGGAGGGATTTTGCAATCGCAAAAAAATGAAGCTTGCAATCAAGAAAGCAAATCTTTATTAATACAGGTCAGGGCTTGAAGGAGCTTAAAAGATGGTGTCGGCTCCGCAGCCTGTACTCGAGGTTGACTTCCAAAATTGAACACCAAGAGTACTGGCTATCGTTGCGTTGTGGTCTAGTAAAGCCATTCCATGGTATCAGGAGCTTAGTGAAGTCGGAGTTCCAATCCCACCTACAGAAACTTCTCATCCAGGGTGGAGGTCTTGAAGTTCATCTGTTTCTGAGATCCTTACTGAGATCCTAGCGATTGGCACTAAATACACCATTTCACCTTCTGGTACTCATTATCTGATCGTGTAAAGATGGAGAAGTGAGTTGACTGTCGTCTTTACCGAGGTGATCCCGTATCAACAAGATTTCATTCTAAGACCTTCAAAAGACCTTAACTCTAACGACAATGTTGAACGTCCAAAAATTCATCTCTTCCAAAAAGGCAGAAGCTAACGGTCAATGCTAGTGGCCAAAGATGGACTGGACGTTTGACAATGATGGTGATGAATATAGAAAAAAATATGATGAACTTGGTCCCAAGAATCTACGTCGGTCTGACGCGGACTGTACGGCTGACGATGGCTGTGATGAAGAAAGATAATAATAATGAACACGGTCCCAAAAAAATGTACACGGTTTGGCAGGGACAGAAACGGTACAAGTAGGTAGGATGGGGAATACTTTGGTCCGAGGTGGACTGAACGGCAGATGAAGATGGTGATGAAGATAAATAATGAAGATGAACATGGTTCCAAAAATTTTCAAAGTTATTTTGCATAGACGTAAGATTCTATAACCTTGATACCCCCTTGATATAACGGGAAAGAAGCTTGATCTTCCATATAGCAACAAATACACACGTACGATCCAAAACTCTTCCAACGATTTCTCTTCTCAGCGGAATTATTTCCTCAAAAGTATTAGAGGAATTATAGATTCATAGATTAACATTGCGTCAGAAAGAAAGTCTGTTTTGATAATGACAGATGTAACACATAACTAGATTAATAATGTCGGCAATTCTCAAAGACAAAACAGCCAAAACGACAGCGCTAAAATTCACACAAAGTATTAGGGATAGTCACTCTTTCTGTAGAATAGTCTAATCCAAACCCCCTTCTTTTATAATCCTTGTTGTCATTGTCCTTCGGTGGTAGCTGTTAGTTAAATATCGAATGACAGTTACCCTTCCTTTAGAATAGTCTTATTCCAACCCCCTCAATTATTATCCGTATCAACGTTCTTCGGAAATAGATTCTAGTCGAATACCGATTGCTAGTTAATCTCCCTTTGCAATATTTAATACTAACTATCGCCAAGGGTAAACCAAAGTAAACCAAAGCAAACCGAATAACCCAAAGTATATCAAAGTAAACCAAAGTAAGCCAAAGTAAACAAAAGTTAACCAAAGTAAATCAAAGTTAACCAAAGTAAACCAAGTAAACCAAAGTAAATCAAAGTAAACCAAGGTAAACCAAAGTTAGGCCCCGGCGAAATGATCAAACATCGTTGGTCAAGCATTTCAGATTTGCTTTACGACAAATGTTTGACCGTTTGGTGTTGTCCTAAGAATTGCTGTTCAACATTTTTGAAGAACGAAGTCATTGCTAATGCGCAAGCACGATAGCCTTGTTGCTAAGAAATGTTGATAGGTGCCGACATGTTGCAGGTTGTTGAAGTTTGAACAAATAAAATGTTTGACAAGCAATGTTGTAAAAGTGGCCAAACGATCATATTGGCAAGCAAAAGTAAGCAAGATTAGTGGCGTGATGTTTTTGAAAAGTTCAAAAACATTTTTTGCTTGACGCAAACAAAAAATGTTGGACGAGCAATGTTTTTGAACGTGACCAAACGGTCAAACATTGCTTGTAAAGCAAATCTCAAATGTTTGACCAATAATGTTTGATAGTTTGCAAAACAAGCCAGGGCCTATCGCATTGAAATAAATAAGGTCTATCATTGTCCCAACCACAGATCAACAAAGACACTCCAAATGGTCTAACACCGCTAAAAACAAATAAAATCTTTTTAAGCAACCCATCTTTTGACTTCAGGTAAGAAAATCATGTAACGACATAGACGATATATGGTATCACAAAGAAAGGGGTAAAATGAGTGCCTTCGAAGGACATTGTCAGCCTCCGGAGTTTCTAAGACGTTTGCTTGGCTTTTGGCCTAATTTCAGCCTCAGAGGAACCGGGTCACTTACTGAGAATACGTGTAGCGAACTAAAGGACGCCAACATTGGGTTTAATGCGACCGGAGATTTTTTTTCTTAGAAGCAGTTGCTTTGAATCGTGTTAGATTTTAACGTTTTATAATGTAATTTGTTTGTAGTAGGTAATGTAGTTTGTGATGTAATATAGGGTTATAAGATTGCTGTTCTTGGTGACAAAATATATGAAGTCTTTAGACATTCAGAAAATACCCGCTTCCAAGCAAAAACACGTTTGGGGGCAGCCTACTATTAAAAGCAATAAGCCATCGCTTTACCTACAAACTATTGTTTTGCCTATGGTTTTCTGGAAGTTTGTAGGCTGTTGTTTCTATATACGTATCTATGTATGTTAGGCTACGTTCACACTAGCGAAAGTGGATCGGATCTAATATGGATCGGATCCAGAAGTTCTGGTTTTGGCACGGATATGCCTTCCGTTTCAAATGATATTTTATAATTTCAAATTTAATTGATAACTTATAATGATACTTTCGAAGAGAGCCAGTTTTGGATCGAATCCGCCTTTTTACATGATGCAAAAGTATCAGATCTAAACTCGAACGCTTTCCAAAGTGATCTAAAAGTTGGTCGGTTGGGGACCAGAAATGGATCGGGTTTGTGAAATTGTGTGTAAACGCAAAGACTATCCGTACCAAAGGTAGATTGGATCCAAATTAGATCCGATCCATTTTTTGCTTGTGTAAACTTGGTCTTATGGCCTGGCTAAACTAACAGACATGTCGCGCGCGACATTGATGTCCCCTCGGTGTCTCCCATAGTTTTCCCACCTTTGTAGCGCGCGACAAAATTTGTAGAAAGAGACACACAGATGTACTGGGAGACAACAGAAAGATTTCTTGTCTCCACGATATGCAAATGACTCGGGGGACATGTTGCTTGCTTGCCACTCGCATGTTTAGCCACCCTGGGAGACACGCGGAATACAGTGTCGCCCGCGACAAGTCTCCTAGTTTAGCCATAGCTTTAGTTTCTTAAAATCGGCTTCTTATTTTAGGTGACAAAAGATAAAACGGTATTACATGCGATTTTGATTTCTTAGAAGCAGTTGTTTCGACTTGTTTTAGTTTTAAACGTTTTAGCTAGGTTTGCTGTAAACGCAGATGTTACAGAGCATGCATATTCCATGTGGACATCGAATGTTGCATTGATGTAACGGCGTCGCGTTTGATATGTTGATCAGATAAACATCTCATTTTTAAAATGAATTTCTGATTACCCGACCAGCGAACCAGTCCATCTGGTGGTTCTAACGGAATCTCAAGAGGATAAGTACTTGTTTGCTGTTCACTAACATTATAAACCCTATAGAATATCCTAGGATTAACTATATTATCCTTACAGAGTCACATCTTATTTTATGACTTTTCATAGTACTACCATCGCTATTTAAATACTGTCGCCCTCCCCTAAATATACAGTATAGTTGACATCTGCTGTCTCAAACTCTCAAGGGAAGCTGTCGAGATAGCGAATGTTCGAAATAATGGATGCACCATATAAATATAAAAGTGTATGGTACATGTATTTTTTTTATAAGAAACTCTTTATAAGAAACCCAGACTCTCAAATGGCCAAAATTTTAAAAAACTCCAGCACTGGATTTTTTTTGCGAAGCAAACTTTGCACCACAGACAGCAGAAAGGTTTATTTTATTTTCGGTGCTTTGTCTACGATAAAGCATTTCTGTGACAAGAAGACAAATAGAAACCCATATGCATGCAAATACGATCGATAAATGGGTTTGGAACATCATTCAGATAAAATAACTATGTTGCCAATATGGATATTCAAGAAACTCTTAAGAAACTTTCTGTACTCAAAATTTGAAAAATTTTTAAGAAACTTTCAATATTGGATCGATTTTTTTAGTTTCTTATAAAAAAATACGTGTATTAAGTGAGGAAAGGAACCCTGATTAACATGCGAGGTTACTGATGCCAAATGACGCAGCATCATCATCATCATCTTATTTCGATGCAGGAACACATCTTACTGCATGGGTTTTCACAGTATTACCATCGCTATTCAAATCTTATCGTCCTCTCATAGACCTAGTACAAACCCACAAACTAGACTTATTACAACAGTCTAAGTTTCCTTTCATTGAAGCTAGACCAACAACAATGCAGTTCGATATAGCTTAGACAATCAAATTTAATGTATGTTCGAAACTGACCAGTTTTAAGGCCCTCACCAAATGATCAAACATCACATGACAAACATTTTAAATTTTGAAGAGTGAATAATAACTCTTTCTGTCTACACTAAACAAAAACGGGGCTTTTCGATATTGATAAGGACAGATTCCAATGATGCGCTCTTTTGAGAATCTTATCTCTTCTGAATTCTGAAAAATGCAGACATCAGAGGTTTCTGTGTCGGCGACCCCCCAATACTCGCCAAAATAGATTTTTACATAGGCTAAAAATGATGTAAAAATGTCAAAGGGTACGATTCGGTTGTTTTTGCTTAAAGCCACACCTTAATTTTCTTTGACCACGCACTTTTGCCTCTCCAGTGTTGTATGCCTAACTGAAGAGAAGTTGGAAACAATTTCTCTGCGAAGTCAAATCTTCCAGCTCTGGAATCAGGAAAGTTCGGAGCCTCCAAAGTCTCTGATTATCCTGAGAGTTGTCAAAACAACGGGCTTTGATCTCTCGGAGCTCACCAGCAAAGGAAAGAACAAGCGGAAAAAGTTCCCGAAGAACGCACGCCAAAAGCTCTTCCATATTAATTATTATTCTTATAAACAAACACTTACCCTTGTTGCGTGTATTCCTGCATCACTGCTGCAATTTTTTGCACCAGTTGGGATGTTGGAATAGGTTCTTCATATTTCAAAAAATAATTAGCTGCTAAACGCCTTGCTTCTCTAACTAGCAACCTGAAAAAAAGATAAAGCTATCGTATAACTACGATAAAAATACCCATTCTCTTAAATGCCCCCCTCTACTACTACCCTGGCTATGATCAGGGCTGCAACGCTGTTATGCAATCTGATTGGCTGAATATCGATAAAATTACAAAGCTTTCATACGGGCTTATTGAGAGAACTCCTCAGCATCAATGGACGAAACAGGATACAAGTTTAGAGGATTAACATTAACATTAACATTAACCTAAACAAGCATAAACATAAACATAAGCATGAACATAGAAATAAACATAGAAATAAACACATAAACATAAACATGAACATGAACGTGACCATAAACACAAACATATAGATAAACATAAGCACAGACATAAACATAAAAGTCGGCGCTCCCTGGGCATTCGTACTCGATCTAAAAGTCCCTATTATCCGGCAATGCCCGCCCATAACGTCAAATGGTCGAAGTCTTTAGATTCAGAATGCAGCACCAATTGGCTTTGTTGTAATGGCTTCAAACACGATATGAGTTTTGTAATCATTAGGCGTCATGACCGTGTCCTGTCCATAGGGTAATAAACCATATAATAACTGTTTCCTTCAGGCAATACCAAAAAAATTAATCCTCAACCTTTCGCAAGCTCGATCTTGTACTGAAGGCTTGATATTAATAGGTTAATATTTTCTGGAATTGCCCTCGGGTACAGTTATCATAGATCAAAATAAATGTCCCCTTCATTTGAACATCTCCTTCAAATAAACGCTTCTGTAAAAGGTTTTGCCTTACACTGTTTGAAGTATCAAACATTAGAAATTGAATGAAATAAGAGACATTTGAATACCTAAAATCTGGACCCATTCCACTGTAGACCATTCCAATGTGTTTTGTAATCATTTCTATCTGCAAAAACAAACAAGAAATAACTAACAACTTTGCATCTTGAAAATTAAACAACAAAGACGACCATGAGGTAAACCCCAAAACTGTCACAAGCAACATTGCTTGATACCCTTTATTGGGAAAAATGCTTCTTCTCTAAAAGTAGCAATTATCTACTTTGAATTTGAAAATTGTCCTTTGATCCTTTGGTCCCTTTTCAGATTTGCTATGAAGTAGTTCTAGGGAAAATTTACAGATGTACACGTTACAAATTTGAGGTGTAAGAAAACCATTGACAACTGAAACAGTCAACTACAGACAGGTAAAGTAAAAGTAAATTTCTCCCCCACTCTCATCTGTTCTGTCACAGAATTATGGACCTTGGGGCAAGTCTTCCAGGTATCAGGCTGCTAGTGGTAATACACCTAGGAGATGGAAATTAAGTAGTAAAGAAGAACGCATGCACCTTTGAGAAATTAGAAGCATTACCTTGCTGACAGTTGATTCATCATAGAGAATTGACTTTTGCTTCTTTTCAGCTGCTAAAACAATCCCATTTGATGCTAAAATAAAACATAAGAAGCTTGTGAAAGATTACAAAGTCCATATGAGACCAATAATGATTAACTATTTTCAGTTTAATTGCTCTGTTGAATTCAATGTGTTGCATGCTTGATGCTGCAGGGCCTAATGCACATGTAAAGCATTGGTTATTTGTAAATGGAAGAGATTTCAATGCTTAAAGGATAGATACAGAGCCTCATTTGCTCCATAAGTTATCATATCTCGAATAAACCCATGGCACAAGTCAGAGTTAGTAAGGAAATAAAATCTGACAAAAGGGCAGCAATTCTTCAGATAACGCAGGACAGCAATACAAAATGTAGCTGAGGGAAATGACCAAATTATATTTGGTGAAAGCAATGAAAACACCAGCTTTGGCAAAAAGGAAGTTGAGGGAAATGGAAGTTTGGCAAATCAACAAAATTCTGAATTGATTTGTTTCATCTGAATCATGGAATACGTCGAATCTTCATTAAGTCATATATTTACCTTTGATCCCAACTGACGGACCTCCTGCAGCCACTGCAGCAAGAGCATACTCTATCTGCACAAGCTTTCCAGAAGGGCTATAAATGAAAAGCAACCAATTACATCATACATATAGAAAGCATCCAACTGTCAATATTGCAGAGAAACTCAGTGGCCGCCCAAATATATTCTTATTTTGCATATGATCTAACCACTGTTCAGGTTTGATTTTAGGAAGAGGTCCGTTTGCAGATTATACTCTATGCCATGCTTCTGCCCATTTTCCAACATTGACCTTACATTCGTTCACTTCAATAACCCAATTTTATTGTCGAACTGATGGAACTGAATTTCTGGTGAAAACGACACTAAGAAATCAATTTTATCACAGTTGCCTTGACATGACATAGGGGCCTTGTGCTGCTCCAGTTTCTGGAGTATGGCAGTTTTCGATGAGATCTCATGCATGCAGAAGTTCATTTCCATTGTTATTTTCTATTGTTCTATTGTTTATCTTGTGCATGCATATGCCACACTCCGCAAACTGGGTGCTACTTCAGTACTTTCAATTTTGTTTTTATTCTCTTTATTTTATTGAAAATACTATGATAATTTATAGCAATTAGAAAATTCAAAATGTTTAGATTTGGTTGGAAAGCTTTTTATCAACTTTTCAATAAAATCAGTTTTAGCAGTGTTATGTTGTTGAGACATGAGAGGGAAGCGAAAAGGCAGGCGCAATAAGTCCTTTTTAAGAAACCAAGCTTTGCAGTTTACCTGAATGTAGTTAAACTGAAACTGTAGCGCTCTGTAGACATCTTTAGAAGCTTGAAAACCTGGATAAGATACAAAAACAGTTCAGCAGCTCAGCTTAGGCCAATAGAACCTTCAGAGAGAGGCTAGGCCAAAGAGAATGACACAGCAACATTAGAGGTCTGGTAACGAGTACTAAATCAAGACACGAGGTTTCTTCATTCTTTCCTTTTCACAAAATTCGCCAAGATGGGTCGCATGCACGCACCAGGGTAAGAATTCGTCAATTTTTATCCAAGAAATCGCTTTGATTGAGAGAAACATTCCCTTGTGTATTTTCTATGAGTGTCAATGATGATTTTGAAGTCAGGTTTGTTAATGATTGGAGCTGAATTGCGGTTTTTGGAGATCGAAATCGTGAACCATGGGGCATGGTTGGCCTAAAAAAATGTCTGGTCGGAGAAAGGAAGGCTTGAGTATGAAGGAGTGGATTGGTGTCCGCTCACTTCTGTGAAAACTTAAAATAAGATGATAATTAACAAAGTAAAGCTAGCAAAAGTAACTTAAAGTAAGATTCTGGTCAATAACGCAATAAAACTAAAATAGCAATAATTTTTAAAAAAATTCTAGAAAGTAAAGGTCAAGCTCAATTTATTTTTCAGCAAGGGTATTTCTGGCTCAGCCTTACCTTACAGACGAAGTGTGCCAACTGTAAGTTCATTTCCAGTGATGTTTTTTCACAACATTTTCCATCATGAAAGTGGCTTTTTTAAACCGAACCAAACGAAAAACTTTTCACACTGAAGGCATTTGTTTTCCAAGCAAAAGGGATATTGTTTTCCATCATTTTAACAAAATTGGGTTACAAAGTTCTTTGTTGTCCAAAAAAATGAATTGCATGTAGCCCAGGGTGCATTCTGTGTTACCGCCATGCCAGAGAAGACCAAATTGGACTTCACACCAAAAGAAACAATAGATCTATTGTTTTATAATTGAAATAATAGTCTACGCTATTGTTTTTTGAAAGATCCACGCCAGTGCGCCAATAAAATTTCAGACTTCACGCCAGAGATCTTCGGTGTAGGCTACATGGAATGCACAATGGCATGTAGCTCCAAGCACTCTATGGTGATACTGGTAAAACAACTTTTTCAGGGATAAATAGCAGTACCAAACATGGTATTCCCTTGAGTGGTGGCACCGTCCTCGCGGCAGAGTATGGTATTTGCACACCCAAGTTTGTCAATCAATAGAACAATAATAGGCTAACAATAGGAAACAACATTATAAGGCGGCTCTGGCAAACCTGAGGTCTCATTGAAAACTGTTGTACCCTGCAGATGGGGGGACCAGTTGGTAGGAGGATGAGGAGGGTTGTGCCCTCAACCCCCCTTGCATTTGAGTTGTACTCAGTACTGCCGAAATTGGCAGCTTCCTATCATGCAAAGTTTCTTTCAGCAACAGAGTCTTGCAAAGCCTGCAGTTTTGACCATTATGCAGTTACCAAAACAAAAAGCTTTCAACTTTCATTTGGTTGTTCAGAACAGCTACTATCATGATCTTAATTCAAATTTCTATTTTGTAACAACATACTTTATCATTGATTTGCAATGAGGTGATGATGGACATGCATTGAAAATATTTGTGTTTTATTTGTTGCAGTGGCTCAAACTCAGCTCAGAGGATGTCAAGGAGCAAATTTATAAGCTTGCAAAGAAGGGTCTCACTCCTTCCCAGATTGGTAGGTTAAGTAACTAATTCCTGCTTACTGTAGATTATTTAGGTGTCAAGAGAAGACAGCCAGATTCATTTGATGTGGTAGATATACGTTATTGTTTTTCTCCGCATTTTTAGGTGTTATCTTGAGGGATTCACATGGTGTTGCTCAAGTGCGCTATGTCACTGGAAACAAGATCTTGCGTATCTTGAAGGCCAAGGGTATGTATAGAACAATCCATTCTCTGCAGAGGGCCAGCCAATTTACTGTTTTCCAATACTTCAAGCAGTAAATGATTGGCAGCTTTACTACACATGCAAATCTTCAGCCAGTTAATCAAGGCTGATAAGCTAGAAAATTTACCCAAGGTATTTTCCTACCATCCTTATAAAGATAGGCAGCTGGTGAGTCAAGTTAGATTTGTGGCTGGCCAACTCCAAGGAATGATACTGGCAACCAAAAACTTAGTCACCTGACCACACCCCCCTTGAATCTGTAAACTTAACCCAGAGATATCTGAGAGAACTGTCCTTCAATTTGCCTTTAAACCATCTATGCTGTCAAAATGCAAAATGTCTGTCTGTGATGATTACACATTCGACAAGCATATATCTGATTCAAAATGCTGATACAAGTAAATCTGAGGCAGACAAAGACTTCCAACCACTTCAGCAGCTATTTAGGTGAAGGTTGTACCAAGAATGTGTCTGCCAAAGTAATCATTGAAAGTATCTCCTCTCTAGGTCTCGCACCAGCCCTTCCTGAAGATCTTTACTGCTTGATCAAAAAGGCTGTTGCTGTTAGAAAACATCTTGAAAGGAACAGAAAGGTAAAGTTTCTAATAGTTACTTTTCTGCCATCTTTTGCCTACTGTATTTCCGTGATTAAGCAGCTGGGGCCCTTGTTAAAAAATCATCTCAAAGACAAGCAATTGCTTGAAAACTTTCTAAACCTAAAGTTAGAATAAACTAACGTTCTGCAGCTACTAGCAAAGGGTTTCTCTTGATTCATCCAATCAAGAGGTAACACTATTGCTAACTCAGTTCTTTGCACTATCGTGAAATTGAAATTTAGTCTGTTTATATCAAATACATTTTTGAAAGTCAATAACTATTTGAGAAACGGATAATCCTGGAATACACAATTAGCATTAAAAAATTTTTTGGATTGATTAGTTCTATACAGCAACTGGTTCTTAACGGAATTAAAACCGAAAAGCATTTTATGGAATATTGAAAAGTTTATTAGCAGCAAGTGTCGTGGAACTTGGAAAGCGAATAGCATAAATAGATTTAAGGTGATAATTAATGTTTCAAATATCGTGCAGTGGGTCTTTTTAAAGGAATGACTTGGACGAAATATTCTGATGCGTGGATATGAATTTTTTGAGGAGATTCACGCATGTTTTTAAGACTTGTTAGGGCGTCTGTCGTCAACTAGAAATTATGCCTTCCTTATAAGACCCACTTTCGTTTCTAAATTGTCTTTTTCGCCAGAATTTACAGAGTTTTGATACCTTGAATTCGTAATAGAGTTTAATCTGTTCATCCTCTTCTCCGCATAAGTAAAACATGTCCTATTACAAAAATGCCCACTTGAACCTTAAGCTTGTCTTGCTCATGCTTGTTTACAGTCCCAGCTCTGTTACTACACTGACTCGGAACTGGATAGTTCAAGCCTCACATGGCTTTGGATGTCAAACATGAACCTTCATTACGTAACTCCCATTCGCTTGCGATAGTCACACGGTTTCGTATTGATAGCAAATGTTCTATCAAGGTCTGTTGTTGAAACGCTTCTCAATCGTTATAGTCAGCTTTGTTATTTCTGCTGCGAATCTTCATTACGAGTATTTTTGAGTGCAATTCTTCAAACTCCGCTTTGCGCTGGATTTCCTGCTTCGCAAATTTCGTTTTGTTGTGCGATGAATTTGTAAAATGCTTGTAATTCGATAAAGCTGTCAGCTGAGTTGAAAACCTTCAAACGAGCAAGTCCTTATCCACAAGACGCCTTATCCCGAGAACTTTTCCTAGTGTAGTTGCCTAACGTTCGAGTCGTCGAATTTTATGTTTATTCGCATGAGTGTTGTTAAGTGTTATTGAAGTGCATATACTTGATGTCTGTCTAACTGATGAGCTTAAAATTTAAAAGTCTAAATAACGGTAAAACATCAGTTGATTACATTCTGAGGCCTAAGTTCGGGCCAACTGGGCTTGGTGAGTCAGTAAGCATAGCTTGCTTAAGTATTATCACAAGTTTTTTGGTATCGAAAATAACATAAGATCTCAGAAGCTAACAGCAGATGAGGAAAAATCGTTAAGATACTTATCCATCTACATCTAGTTGTTCGAACCAGCCGTGACCATAGCCCAGTCACAAACAATCGATTGCATCTAAGGGAAAAGAATATCGCTAAATGAAGACGTGATTTAGAATGATTCAGTCATCGAGATCGAACTAACATTCGTAAGAACTTAAAACATACAACTAATGCAATGAGTTGAATTAAATAGATTGAAGATAATTCAAGCTAAATAGTTGAGACATGACTTAACTCGTATTGTGGATGCAAATTTCATATGTGCAGTATTCAAACAGGAATTGTTCAGACTATTTGGAACTGAATTAAAGTAATCAAGACTTGCAGCATAAATTATTAGTAAACAATTTAAATACATGAATAAGTATTGAAACTAAGCATTAACAAACTTAAACTGACAGTAACGTCAAGATTCAAACGAACTACCTAAATTAACAGGTAAAGTTAACTACGTAACGAATTGAAACTAAACTAGTTAAGCAAGAGTAAGAAAAAGTAAACCAAGTAAACCACGTAAACCAAGTATAAGAAATCAAATAACTGTTAAAAAGTAAATGCAAACAAAATCCAGTTAAACAGGACCAAAGTTAACTAAGAACAGGTAAAGTAACGTAAGTAAACAGAAAATAAACAAGTAACAAGTAAAGTCAAAGAAACCAAGTAACCAAGTAAACAGTAACAGTAAACCAAAGTAATAAACAATAACCAGTTAAACAAGTAAACCAAATAAACTCAAGTTAACAAAAACCAAAGTAACCAAGAAACAAACCAAAGTTAACTAAGTAACAAAAGTAAATAAGTAATAATAAACAAATATTACAAAGAAGAAAGCTAGAAAACATAAACCATATCAATAACCAAAGCATACAAGACGAAGTAAACATAACAAAGTTACATAAATTAAAGTAAATTCAAACATAAATACAGTTACTAAAGTTTACAGACAATACAGAATAAATAGATCTTAAAATTTCAAGAAATCAGATATCATCATGTAACAAACATTAGTCAAGAAACTATAAACAATTACAAGTTACCAAATGTCTACACATAAAAGTTAACAGAACGTAATCATAACAAGAGAACTAAATAGTATACCTTAACGAAGGTTATATCAAAGCCGGATAATTAACTTATTATCCTAAACTAAATCTTTGCAATGCTTAGCTTCATGTCAAAGGATTTCAAACTTTAAAAGAATGGATCAAAATCATAAATTAAAAGGCTGAAAAACATTTTAGCTCGATGCTTAATAAGAGGTAATGTGATAAAGCTGTACACCTAACTGACATCAAATCGTATCTCTTTTTTGATTGGTAAAGCTTCCTGATCTTAAAAAGATTCAACCCAAATGATTTGCATCGGAGATCTTGATTACATTGTATCAGCTTAACTTGTAGGATTCTAACATCTTTAAATAAGGTTACTAATACACAGAGGACGTAATAATCAACCTAAGACCTATGAAAGGATTCAAAGACCTAAAAGCACGTAGTCTAATCAGTTAATTACTGAAACGTTTGCAAAATAACATTAATCATCATGTTGCCAAAATTAAGAGGTCAGGTGATCGTTGACAGTTATGAAAGAAATAAAATGAACTTAAAATTAAGTCAACAATCTATCAAGAAGGCGACTGGAAGCTAGTGGAGAGATGCAGCGTCAGATGACATAATGAAGTAAAATGGAATTTGGTCGAGTATAACGTTGAATTGATAGATATATGAAACATGTAATAAGAGCAAAAATTATACTTGAAGACCAATATAAGAGAATCCCTTACCAACATTGATCTTAGAAATTTCCAATTTCCAAAGTATTAAGTAATTCATAGATCTTAAATACGAGAAGAACATATCTTTAACAAGTACAATACGACAAATTAAACAACTACAAAGACATAAACTCCAAACAAGTTAGTAAATTCATAGCAATATAGATCAACGTAGAAGTAATCCTCGTCATGCTTACTAATGTTTAAATGTGAAGTATTCTAGTAAATACGCATACAGCCTAAAATTCAACTTAGAAGTAAATTTTAACTTGCTGAATCGTCCAACAATTTTAACCTTTGCAAAGTACAAGAAGGTACAAGTAGTAATAAATACAAGTACAAATAACCAAGAAATCAAGTAAACCAACCAAAAATCAAAAACAAAACAAGTCAAACGTAAAGTATTCAAATAAGCAGATTCCTGATAACCATACGAATATCCACAGGAACTAACTAATACACTCGAGACCAACTCCACACAGATTCCGTAACGAAATTTTTCTGTTAGAATCATGAATTAAGATACATGAGTTTTATCAAAAGAAATCAATAACTAAAGTTTATCACAATACACCAAATAAAGTCTGCTTTATACTATCAACAAAGTGATCTCATGGATACTATCTCAGCAAAGTCTCATCAAACGACTTGCTGGTTCATCACAATTCGGCTGTATTTATTAAAATCGAAATACAATGTTTATAGTTATTCACAAAAATTGACACAGGTTCTCTAAGTATGATCTGTAATTAGATTCTGATACTGTTATCAGCTATTATATGTTTCGTCAATGTCAACTATGAAGCCAAAGCAAGCGAAAACATAAAGTCAATCCTAAAGTAAAAGCTTGAATGCAATAATAATTTTACATTAATATAGAAATCAAAGAATCAAGAACAGTTAAAAAAGTAATTAGAAGGTGAACAGAGCCAAGTCGCGTCACACCACATCAAGTCAAGTCAAGTCAAGTCAAGTCAAGTCAAGTCGTCAAGCCGTCAAGCCGCCAAGTCAAGCCAAGCCAAGTCAAGCCAAGTCAAGTCAAGTCAAGTCAAGTCAAGCCAAGTCAAGTCAAGTCAAGTCAAGTCAAGTCAAGTCAAGTCAAGCCAAGCCAAGTCAAGTCAAGTAAAGTCAATCAATACCAAGCCAAACAATTTCTACCAAAAAGCCAAGCCAAACTAATCCAAACCAATTGAAGACAAACCAAACCAAGCCACGCCAAGCCATGTCAAGCCAAACCAAGTTAAGCTAACCTGAGCTAAACAAAGCCAAGCAAGGTTAAGCACAAGAAAAGTTAGGCCATATCAGAGTAGATCGATTAAGTGGCAGCCAATACCTGTCTAGATGATGTCCAGCAGCTTGTAGGCCATCAGCCATCTCATTCTCGATACCACTCCATTCACTTGAAGAGGAATAAACACCGAAAATTAACAAATGACTCGCAGATCAAAAAATAAAACCAAAACGTTTAAGCAAAGGAACAATGTATACAAATGCACAAGGCGTACCTAAATAGCTTGCCATATTCACCATGATTTCTTGAGATTTTTATTTGACGATCTGTTAAACTCTAAGATGTAAGAATAACAACACATGATGTGCCAGATCGATGTAACAGCGACAGGTTTCAAACTTATGACCCATGGCTTTGTAGGGCAACGATCTACTAAGTCTACTCACTTTGTGTTTGCCTATCTTATGCGTGAATGCGCGGGACGTCTATGGTACCCGCAGTTCATTTAAGAGATGGTATATTGTGGTATTTCCTGTAGTGCTGTGTGGAGAAGAGTCGGCTGTGCTACAGACTGAAACAAAACGAAGGTTGGGTCGTCGGATGCTTTGAACTATGAAGCTAAAAAGTATTTTTGAGGTTATCATGCACAGAGCGGGAGACCAATGCCTGCGTGCTGCAACAGGCGAACAGAAGTAGAACACTTGAGCCAAGGGAAGTTTAACTATCCCTGCAGTGCACTGGATATTAAGTAAGGCATGATCGGTTCTTTGGAGAAGAGCACGCTGACAGCTCTCAACGACGGTAGCAGATGAAAAGGCCTCGGAGTACTAGCAGAAGTATCAGGCAACCGGGTTGCATGAAGGATGAACACCTTGGCGGTCGCCAGAGGTCGACAATGACTGGTGACCAATGCGGAGAAAAATAGCTTTCCTCTAAGCAATGTTCGCTTTACAAGGCCCCTTTTAGGAGGCCTGCTTTGTGAACCAAATTGCTATAAATGATATTGAAGCAGACAGTAATTGTTTTTCATCAATGACTTACTTGTTGAAGTTTCAGCAGGGCACTGATATTCGTTGATAGACTTTCACTGTAGCACTTTATGTCTTCAAATCGCCTAAAAATGGTCGAGCAATTAATCTCTAAACCAGTTCTCAGGACTGATTACTGAATGTTGGATCCACTCAAGCAACAAATAATCAATCAATCGATCGCTATAACCAATCATCAATAAATTCTTCAGCTAGTCAATCATAATCATTCAATCGAGTTGGAGCATTCACTCACTTAATCAACCATTGAATCACCTCAATCGCTCACTCAATCAACCGATAAACTATTCAACTAGTCAATCATAATTAGTCTATTGACTGTTTATCCTTCGGGCAGTCAGCCAGTTAATGAATCGCCGAGTCTCTCAGTCGATCACTCAATTCAACAATCATAATCAGTCAATCGATAATTAAGCATAAGAACAGTCACTTAGTTAATCAACAAGTGATTCACACAGTCTTTCAGTCGATCACTCAATCAAACAATTAATTATTCGATCATCACAACCATTCAATCAACATGTAATCCAGCTTATTAATCATAATCAGTCAATCAACAGTTAACCATTATAGCAATCACGCAGTTAATCAAGCCAGTGAATCACCCAGTCTTTCAGTCGATCATTCAATCACACAACTAATCATTCGATCATCACAACCATCTAATTAATATGTTATTCAGAAAATCAACCATAATCAGCCAATCAACATTTATTTATTAGAGCAATCACGCAGTTAATCAAACCAGTGAATCATCCAGTCTTTCAATCGATCAATCGATCACTCAATCAAACAATCAAACAATACAATCAGTCAATCACTCAACAAATAACACAGTCACTCAATAAATCAGTCAGACTTAACTGAATCTTGGACTTATCATTTCTCACACTGAATAAGCGATATAATCCTTCAGGACTCTGTATAGCTGCCTAGACTTATTACATTCGTTGTAGTCTACGCTCCTCCACACTCCACCACCCCGCTCCAAATCCACTCATAGGAAGCAGCTGTTTCCGAAAGAGTGGGAGGAAGATAATAAGTCTAATCGCTGCCTATTAACCAATGTTCAAAGGCCATATCATAAAAAACAAGATTTTACAAAACAAATCTTACTGATCTGGCTTTTTGACACTTGCATTAGTCACTCCAACCATCTTCCAGCGTGTCATATTCAGCTAGAGATAGAAATATTTTCGAAAATCAATGATAAGGAGTGAATTGTTTATTTATTCTAAATATTTAGTTGTCATGAATGGCGAACACATAGGATAGATTTTTCCACAAGTGGCATACCATAATAGATGGGATTCGAACCCAAGACTGCACGATCAGAGAGCCAACGACGGTTCCACGGAGCTATAGAGCTCAATGAAATCGCCGAGTAACTCTCCAAGCCATTCAACCCAAGGCTCTCCTCCAGTTTGACTTTTGTGTTTCAGCTATTTTGAGCCTTCTGCAGCACCATACATATTTGTATTGATTTGAGAATTGTCATGCTTCCAGCTTTTGTAGCCTTGGAAAGTGAAAATTTCATCCATATTTACGCATGATTTAAAGAAACGAGTAAAAGAAACAAGTCGATCTTTGAAATTTCCGACTTAAGGCCAACAATTTCGCGCGTATTGGTCTAGCCAAGGGTATCATTTTGGTAGAAGTTGATCTAGCCAGGGTACAAGCTTCTCGGAAAAATTAGCCTAGCCAGCAGTACCATTTTGAATATGATGGCGGCACACCCCTATTCAAAATTCGGCCCAGAACCCCCCGTGATGTTGCCGGGTTCTGGAAAACAGCTGCGAACTAGAATCATAGAAAAGAGACACGTGCATAAAGAATTTTTAGCTTTTCTAAAGAACCAAACCTTTGATTGAAAACCAGTTGAAATTGCACTTTCTTTCCAGTTGACTTCCTAGAAAATAGCATTATCATAATCAGGAAAAATATCATCTTCAGTATCAAAGACACTGCTGTGATCGTCAAATAATAATTGTAACTGTTATTGCAATCGTTTTCATCTTCATTGTGATCATCACTATCATTATCAATCTTTGATCGTTATTTCCTATCATTGTCGTTTTTGTAATCATCATGATCCTTGCTAATCATGATGTTCATTTCCATTGTCAATAACGTTGTCAATTCATTGTCATTGTCAGCGTAATTGCCAAAGTCAATTGTCATTGCCTTTCCCAAAATCATGGTCCTCATCGTCATCAACATCTTCACACTAAACTTCATGGCCATCAATGTCGTCAATACCAGAATTGTCAATTATTTTGGTCATCATGACATTTGTTATCATTAATATGTTCTCACTAAAAATCTTACCTGATGCATCTTACCTGATTCAGAAAGCCAATGAAAATCTTGTCTTGGGAAATAGTCGGATGTGAAGCTAATCTCAGCAAAAAGCACTAAAAATAAAGAAAATATATTAGCAATTCACGAAGCACAAAGCAACCCTAATTTGAGGCTGCTTAATTTACAAGTCCTGTGCGTGAATTTAAGCCCTGGGCAAACGATCAAACATTGTTGGTCAAACATTATAAATTTGTTGGCTTTGCAAGCAACGTTCAAGCACATCACGAAAAATGCTCAACAAGCAGAATAAGCATAGCAATGCTTTTGAAAAAAACATTTTCTGCTGTCCAAGGGCAACAATGCTTGAAAAACAATGTTATGCAATGTCATCAAACAATCAAGCATTTTATTTCACAGGCAAATTTCAGTTGTTTGACCAGCAATGTTTGATCTTTTGGCCAGGACCGATAGTATGATTCTTAAGCTATGGCTAAACTGGGAGACATGTCTCGCACAACATTGTGTTTCCCAGGGTGGCTAAACATGCAAGAGACAAGCGACCAACATGTCCCCGAGACATTTGCATGTCGCAAGGACAAAAAATGTTTCTGTTGTCTCCTAGAAACATTTGCGCATCTCTTGCAACAAATTTTGTCACAAACTACAAAGTTTCCCAGGTGGCAAAACTGGGAGACACAGAGGGGACATCAATGTTGTGTGCCACATGTCTCCTAGTTTAGCCAGGCCTTAACAATAGCAATAATAAACTAAAAGAACATACCTCTAGCCCCTGCCTTCTTCTCTCGATGAAATCTGGGTCAAATTTATCTGCAGCAAGTTGTAGCTTTGTCATACTTATCTAAAACAGTGATTTGAAATATCTATATTAGCAAAAAAGAATGGAAATATCTTTGGACATACAGTAGTTTCTGCAAGCCACTCTTTTGAGTCCCCACACTTCAGGGTATGGCATTTGCGCATCTGCATTTTTCAATAGAACAATAGGCTAACAATATGATGGAAAAATAGAAACAGGCTCTTGCATAGCCAAGATCTAATTCAAAATTACCATACTCTGCAAACAAGCTTAGAGTTAGAGTATAAAGGTCAGAGAAAGATCAAATCGATTGACTAAAGGTGGAATTTAAACCCAGATGCAGATCGAAATGCACCAAATCAGAAAAGTGAAGCTGAATTGGTATTGTTTTTAACACCAGTTAGCTCACTGGAAAACCAATAGTATTAAATGCACAGAACAGGGCTATTGTTTTGCTTTGGAGCAATTAGGGTCATGGGTCCAATATAAGAGGGGCAAAAGGGTATTTTCGAAGAAAATTAGGGTGTCTCTTGATGTAGGCTTATACATGCCATATACAAGTCCCATCCTTGTGTATAGATTGAAGGGGAGAACTTCTCCATTTGCGGCTGTGCTGTCTTTGGCTATACCACTGGTGAAGGTGAAGGTGGACCAGGGTTTTAGCGCCAGTCGCTAGGGTCTTAGTAGTAGGTTAACTAATAGAGACCTCAACCCTCACTGTGACACTACTGTGGTTGGGCTTGAACCCTGACCACCTTCAAGTGAGAATAAGGACTGAGAATAAATATATGAGTTGCTTACTCTCTTTTCAGGCAAAGGTGGCATGACAATCTGGAATAAAAAGAAAAATTTACTCATTTTCAGTTATATGACAGACAATATGTAAAACTTAATGCTCTCTTTAATTGAACAACTATTGCACAACATTGTACAATATGACTATTGACATTTAAGTACATTAAATTACTGTGCAACTTGCTGTTCTATTTTCAATATTGATGACCGAAGAGGATTGGATAGGGGGGTTTTTTCCCTATAACATTTTCATAAAAATGATTAGGATGGAGTCTGTATTCTGCTCTAGTACAACCTTCCAAAATCTCTGTATGCCAATCAAAATAGAGAGAATTTCACTCTTTCAATAGGAGCACAATTAAAGGACTTCCATGAAATCAATAGAATTTACAGCAAGGGTGAGAGGATTCCAAAGGAGTGAATCACCCCTTGACAAAATAAGAGACAATTTCCTGAGAGCCAAAAAATTCAGTCTTCTATTTTTTCCCTGAACTGATTTTAACAAATTATGTTCAATATATACTTACAAATGGATAAGTAATCATAAGATAATTTCTCAATAACTCAAATTCGCTATATCTTCTCCATAAAGCTGAGCCTGAATCACCACTCAGTCCTGACTCTATTGGTCTAGAATAAAATTAAATATGTCATTATAAAATGAATTACATCAAATTTTTAATTCAGATCCATAATTTTTTGGGTCTCAGGGGAAAAAAAGTTTCAAGGCCACACCCCTTTGGACTCTTGGAAACTATTCTGTATGACATGATGGTATGATAAGTATGGATATGGCTTGCAGGTATGACAATCAATAATAAACTTGGAAAATAGCACGAAGGCAATAAGACCAAATGTATTGCCTATACCCCCCCCCCTCTATCTGAGTTTCAAAGACCATATTTTAGGAAAGCTGGGGTGTAGACGTCCGTCAATCCCCAAGTAGGGTGCCACTGACTGTGACATTGCTAAAAAAATGTAAAAAACTTTTCTTAAAGGTGGTTGCAGAATTGGACATGACACTTGCACACCCGATTTGACAAGGCTAACACAATAGGACAGAACAAAAGGGGCTCTAGCACACCCGAGACATCGTCGAAAACTGCCATACTCTGCAAACGGCGCAAAAAGAAGACTTTGGAGCTTGGGCACCTCACCTTATACAGCTCATTGTCTTTACCTTATACAGCAGCCCCCCCCCCCCCTATCAAGACTATAGAAAAACCACAATTTGCTCATTTTCACTGAGGCATTTTTTGTGGTTCATTCCTTTTATTTAATTTGCTTAACTCCTTGTTTTCATGCACGTATACTTTCCCCTGTCCTGCAGAACAAATCGCGGACCAGCAAGCAACAGAGGCCCTTAGTTAGCCTTTGCATACTGCCCCCGCTACGTACATAGACGGACAAACAGGCAGTCTTTTGGCCTAAAGCCAGTTAGCCAGCTAATCTTTTATCAAACACACGACTCAACTCACCTAGTCTCAACAAGATAGACAGTGTAAGGCTCTTTGAGAATATCAGTTTTTCTTCTCTCTGACTCCACCACAGCTATTTCCATCGCATTCAGCAAGGCTCCATCAGGAAAGTAGAGCTTTTTGCTTCCCTTGCTGACAGCCATTTTGTCTTCCTTGGCTCAAGTGACGTCAAACTGAACTTTGTTATGCTTGACTGGGTTTTGAATAAGGCAACCTCTCACGGGGGCTAGGAGAGAAGGGGAGGGGAAGGGAAGGGAAAAGAAAAAGGGGGCCAGGGTGCTGAAAGTACACATTTTGTCCAAGGGGCTTTTAGAATAAGGGATTTGTTTGGGTAACTATTTCCGTAATTCTTTACGAAGTGTCTCATCTCGATGTCTAAAAACACTGCTTCGTTGGCCCTTTGGATTCCTGTAGGGTTCCTGTATCTTGTTGGAACTCCTATGCTGAAATTCTATTTCACTGCCCGCTTTTGCTTCATCCCCCTCCCCCTTAAACAATGTCGTTTGGGATTAAAATTTACGGCCAATTCTGGCTTCGGACCAGGGCATCTTTTAAGGATATATGACTGCTGGGGCAAAAGTTTCAAAGGGCCCATACCTTCTAACTATACAAATATCATTCCCGTGAACTTATTCTCCTGACACAGGGCATATTGTAAGGAAATTTCTCAAGACCACTGGGGTGTTTGTGGCAAAGTCGCACAACGCACTGGAGGTTTGTTTATCAAGGGGGCTCAGGGGGCATGCTCCCCCAGAAAATTTTCCAAAATACCACCTGCAGATTGCCTTAGATTGGTGAGGTGGGGCAGCCGATGGGGCCTGGTGGGGCAACTACCCCACCACTCAGCATGTTAAAAGATGCCCTGCACCTTTTGTTCGCAAGATGCACATCTTTAGCGCAATTACAATATTGTTTCAAGTTAGACATGAGCTTGCTCTGTTACGCAGAGTTGCTGGACAATTAAACTACTGTGAGCAAACAGCCCTTGCGTTTTTGTTGTTTTGGATATTGCTGTTTGGAAAGAATAGGACTCACGTAATAAGTCAGTTTTCGCACTAAGTTATGCTCAATTTCTCAAGTAAGAAATAATGCGTTTTCATACAAGTGAATCAGAAGAGTAAAATTATAATTAGTTAGTTCTTGAATTTTTTTAATTATACTGTAGTGGTTATATTGTTCTTAGGTGAAATAAATGCAGTAATTGGCGGTCTGATTCAAGTATATCATCGTCTGCTCTAGCCACGTCTTCTTTGGCGACTCCATCGTCTTCAGCCCCATCTTCGTCTTCTGCTGGATCTTCGTCTTCTACTGGATCTTCGTCGCCGTCTGCTCGATCTTCGACGTCTTCTGCTCCATCTTCGACGTCTTCTACTCGATCTCCGTCGTCTTCTGCTTGCCCTTCGACGACGTCTGGTCGATCTTCGACGTCTTCTACTCGATCTCCGTCGTCTTCTGCTTGACCTTCGACGACGTCTGGTCGATCTTCGTCGTCTTCTGCTCGATCTTCTTCGCCGTCTGACCCAGCTTCGTCTTCGTCTTCCTCTTGCAGCTGCCCTCACGATGGCCCTGGCTATTCTCCCTAGGGCTCTGACGAAAGGTTTGGGATCTGAAACCTTCTGGTTACCATCTGCAAAAGAAATACAAGTTATTCAAACTCGACAGAGCGACGTAAAAGCCAGTTTAGGCCTTCGATATTGGATACAAATGGGCTTGATATTGGAATTAAATTAGCTACCATGTCTGCTAAAATGTTTGGAACGCAATATCTTCCCCCTCTTCTGTCAACAATGTTGGTTGTGATGTAGGCAACATTTGGGTACAAGAAACACAGGAAAACTATTCTTAGGCTTTCCTAAACAGCATTATTCTCTGGGAATAAGTGGGCATGGCCACCTAACATTGCTTAGAATTGCTACTACTTTTTTCTGTAAAAATACCGAAAACCTGTGGGGTGCGTTTAGACTCACAACTTAAGCCCCACTACTTCGCTCGATGTTGTTGTCGCTGTTTTTTACAATCGCTCAGTGTGGAGTAACAAATCAAAAATAGGGGAGCGAAAACTGCAGACTCGTGTAGTGAGACCATGGGGCGTTCCCCAGTCAATTACGCAGGCATTTTACTTTGAATCAAGTTTCAAAGAGAAATTTACCTTCAAGATCTTCGGTTGTGATATCATCAGTTTCTTGTAAAGATTTTGCCGAGGGATCATCTAAGGCATCTGATTCTGAGTCATTGTCACTGTCGGCCATGTTCGGTTCAGCGAAAGACTGAATTTCGTCGTTTCCAGCTTCAGCATTTTCTAAAACGACAAAAAATTATTTTGAATAAATTGGGAATTTCGGGGATAAGAAAAAGAAAGATTTAGAGCAATTGAAGAAATCGGGCGCATCAGCCCTAATGAAATTCTGCATCAGAGTTTTCGCTTTCTTATTAATACAAGGGAACTCATGATGTAGACGATATGCAGCTACCAAGCAAATTTTTGATAGCTTATCGGCCTGGGATCACATGAAACCTTAATAAAGGCTCAGTAAGCTTTAAGGAGCTACGCAAAGGGATATGTATCGGGATATGTTGCTTTTGATGCGCTTTTTAGTTCAAACGGTTTTGTTGCTACATCAATATCTTTAATCTTGCCATGAATTATCATTTTACCAAGAAAACCGCAATTTTTTTATAAAAACAGTGCTAGATGCAAAGAGTCTTCGTGTATCACAAAAATGTTTCCACTGTTCTGGCAATTCTGAATACTAACAGAAAGTTTTCATACTTATTCAACCAACATACGCACTTCTTTTTTATAAGAATACAGTCTGTAAGAATATTCAGGCTCAAAATTGCCAAAGAACAATATTTAAGAATAACAATGGAAAAGTTCGAGCCTCAGCAAAAATTAGGATATTCTTATAAAAAAAAAGTGTGTACAACTGTTAGGGATGAAATCTAAGATATTTTCAAAGAAACATTAAGGGCTCGCTCTGAGTCTAGCTTATTAAAACTAGAGTTCAGGCATCAACTGAGCGAAGGACATATCTAAAGCTACAAATAAAACTTAGCATCTAAATAGGTAAAAATAAAGGATACCTAAATAAAGGATAAATATATAAATCATCATTTACCAGAATATGCAACTCCAATTACCAGCAGCAGAAGACAGATCGGTTTTAGCAGCATCTTGGTGACTCTTGAAGATGAACCAGACTGCACTGTGGTGGATCTCCAATGAAGATCCTCTTATTTATACCCCGTTTGGATTTCCACACCCTTCCCACTCTGTTGTGTTTATGACACTTGGTTTCTACCACATTTGCATTCCGATACACTTACGTTTATTAATGATAGTTTCTTTTCTATTATACTTCAACAATATTTTTACAATACTGCTATGGTTAAAACAGAAGTTATGTGAACGAGTACGCCCCCATTAACAACAAGGAACTGTATTTCTATATATGTAAAGGTATGGGCTATTAGTAAGATCTAAGTAGTTTTCTGACGTGTAGGGAGGGGTAATTAATTGCGCTTCAATTCAATTTTAAAAAATAATTTGACCGTGCTATTGTGCGTGCTCGCCCCCTCTTCCCTCTCGATCCTTGTTGGTTAAGAAGAAAATTCTCAGGTGGTTCCGGCTGCGTTCCAAGACTAACTTTGTCTCGGTTGCAGTAATTTTTCATTCCCTGAATGGTAATTTCTTGCACCAATTCTTTAAGCCAGGATCAAAAATTGCTCGACATTATGGCGTGATGTTTTTGAAAAAGTTCAAAAAGCAAAAAGCTGAAAATCGTGGAAACAACAATGTTTGATAGTTTGGCCAAGGCCTAACTTTGCGTTGGGAAACAAGACCATCAACTTTTTCAATATGTTTTTCGTAGGAATATCATTCAATACACAAGAAACTACTTCTCTCCAATTATTTAAACTGAAATTCAAGTTATCAAATATACAAAACAATTACAAATAATTACAAATATACGTTTCTTTTTATTGCTTTTATATGGGCAAATCTATAGGCCTTGCTCAGACGAAAGCCTTTAGTTTATAACTGAAGACTGTTAACACAATTTCTGAGTAGGGATGTTATTACATCTCAAGCAGTCTTTAACGTGCTTATAGCACAGACAGTAACAAACGATCAGACAATGTATGTCAAACATTTGAAATCTGTTTTCCAAATAATGTCTGAATGTTTTGCCACGTCACAAACATTGCTCGACAACCAGAACTGGCTGAACAATGTTTAAAAAAACATTTAAAAAACATTTCCATAACGTTTGAACAGCAGTTTTTATGCAAAGTAGCAGAGCCAAAAAAACACAGTTTCTGGACGGTAAATTCACAAATGTTTGACAAACAATGTTTGCTCGTTTTGCCAGGGCCTTGGCATCAACAAAACATTCAATAAACTATGAAATTTCATTCTCAGAACAGAAACGATAGAAATATGGGAGATCGTAGAAATAATGTTCTTTGACACAATGTTCCATGATTCGTCCTCTCAAAAGACAGTTCCCATAATGCACAGCGTCCATTCTTGTGTTCGCCAAACCAAACTCAATCAACCAATCAACCATTTGATCACCACGGAATACCTCCTTATAAGTTCGAAAATGGAACCTGAAAAGCGAACGACATTTTGGAAGATTTCTCGATTTATTCAATATTTTTACTCCCCTTTCTCTGATAAATCAATATTCTACTCCTCCCCTCTCCCACAAAGGGTACAGAAATGTTTGGTAGAAAACTCTCACAAATTTAGAGATTTAAGAGTTTGTATAAAATGGAATCTGCAACAGTAAATACTGAAAATATCTGCAGAAACTCAGGAAAGAAGATGCAAATAACTAATAAAAAGGAAATTGATTAATGTCTCCTTGAGCAGATAACAGGGGCCTGAATCCTTTCGTTCACTTTTACTCAAATTAAACTTGAATTTGAAGCAAAATTTGCTGCATTTTCCTCGCCTGCAATACAGGTCGTAAAAGGCTGAATGGATTCCCTAACTCAAGATTTCCACCATCTTCCAGAAAAATGTCGTGCAGTCCCAGACCTCTCTGAAACGTTCTAGACGAGTCTCAGACTAACAGAAACTTACTTCTGATTGAATCTTACCTTAAATCTTGGACCAAATCTCTTTGACATCTTTCCAGATGATGAATCTTAAATCTGAGGCAGAGATTTGTTGTCGCTGCATCCAAAGCACTTACTGGTTTTAATCGAATCTTCTTTGCAAGGCAGAAAGGTTGCAAGAGTCCCAATCTAATGAAAAAGATAAAATTTAAGTATAGTGTTAGCAATAAAGATTTTGGAAATGTAATAAATTATATTAAAAGAAAGGTAAAAGCAAAATGCAAGTATAAGCAAGTATAAGGCCAGATCTTCTATCAGAAAAAGCAATATCACACCTAGTAAACTATATCGACGATAACGTGCCCTTTAATTCACTGGAATAAAAGCAATAGAAACTTACCTTTCAAATGATATGAAGTTGAAAAACATCTTATTGAAACCAAAGACCGAAAATGAAACAAACCCCTGGAAAAATAAAAGAAAGATCGTAGCTTTTGGGGAAGAACCAGAGAAGAACTGCAACATGTGGAATTTTTTGGGTGCAGCAACGAAAAGACAATTTTTTCTTCTCAAAGGCCGTTTCTATTAAAAAGCAACCTCCATACAGGGACAACTCTCTACAATGAACAATGACGTAAGTCCAACAGGTGTCTATCATACGGAGGTTGTAATATAATAATATGTATTTTTGATGCCATGATCTCTATTTGATGCCTCAAAGCCTCCTCCAAGTACTGAATATTCCCCATGGCACTCAAGTTATCTACCTGCAGCACCGAATATCCGCCAGCGTTCTCAAAGATAACTCCCACAGTACTGATAACATCATATCCCCCTACTGTACTGAAAATGTCCTATGGTTTTTGGTATGCCTCCCCATGGTACTGAACATTCGCAGCCTACTCAAAGATAACCCCAAACAATGCTGAATACCCCCAGCAGTACTGATGATGCCAACCCACATGAATCATTATATCCCTCACAGTATTAAAAGTCTCCAACGGTACTCAAAGATTGCTCCCCACAGTACTGAATACCATTCCGCAGCAGAGTCAGGAAAATGTTACGGTCACACGGTCATTGACCGGAGGAAGGTCCATTAGAACAATAGAAAATATTTTGCCACACCCAAAACACGCCTATTTTTCATTGTTAACTGAGGAAGGTTTCCAGCTAAGGATATTTTTGTTTGGAGGAAGGTTGAACAGTTTTCTGGACTCTGTCCCGCAGTAATCATGATGCCTCTCCACATAAATCATCACATCCGCATTGTATTAAAAATTCCCCACGGTACTCGGAATTCCTCCTCGCGGCACTAAACATCCCCTTATCCCAACATGTACTGACAATTTCCCACGGAATTTAAGGATGCCACCCAAAGTACTGAATCCCCTCACAGTAATCATGTTGCATCCACAAATAAATCACCATACCTTCTCTTGTGCTAAACATCCGCAACGGCACTCAGAGATGCCCCCTCATCTCACATATACTAGACATCCCCCACAATACTTATCCCCAGGGTACTGTACCCACGTTACATGGGGTGATTGCTAGGTTTTTAAAAGAAGTAAAATACGACTAAACTCTACAAAAGTATATAGATACCTGTCCCAATGTGCAAATAACAACAAGAAATTCAATTTCAATAAAAATTCCAGTCTTTCTATTCTTCGCACGTCCAAATATTCTTTCCAAACACAAGAAGACATTCTAAAAAAAAGTACCAAATAAAATACGACATTTTCCCGCTCTATTTTGCTATGACATTCAAGAAGTGGCACCGAAATCACAGAGATGGTCCTAGTTATTGGAGTCTTCTTCAACAAGAGTGTAGAAGGGCAAGGCTTCAGCAAGGACGTTTCCAATATGGCTAAGCAAAGCTTAACTTTGTTGGTGATTTTCATTCGCAACTATCACTTGGATAGACATTGGGCGTATGAAACTTATTTTTTGTACCGCCGTCTCAAAATGGCAGACTTGGCAGGCCTCCGAAATCTTCTGCCACGAAGCTGGAAGGCTTCACAGACATTGCAAGGAATCTCGTTTTAAAGTTGCGAACACGCGGTTACCAGGGAGCCAAAGCAGACCATAGACCAACTTGGCACGAAATCGTGCACTTGTAGATTGCAATCGCTTCAGAAGAGGTAGTGCAACAAAGTTTGCCTCAAATTCACGTTTAATTGAAGTTAAAGTAAAAGAAAGGATTCCAGTCCCGCTATATCTGCTGAAAGAGGCATTAAATAAAGTATTTTCCTTTCTGTGAGTTATTTGCACCTTCTTTCCTTTGTTTCTGTAGATATTTTCAACATTTATTGCCGCAAATTCCATTCTTTCTTTTTCTTCCGTCTTTCGTTAATTTGAAGCAAATTGTTGCATGCACTACCTATCTTTAAGCGACCGCAATCCCGGTCGCTGTCGCTGCATGTGATGCGGAGAGGATTACCTAACTCAAGATGTCTGCTATCTTCCAGAAAAATTTCGTGCCAACCCAGACCTCTTTGAAAGGTCTATTGCTTATAACATGCTAATTATTAAGGTCCTGCAAGTACGTACTGAACTGAAGAAAACTTGATGTAAATACTCACCAATATTGAGAAGAACGACAAGAACAGAATCAGGATAATATGGCGGCTGAGCTGGTGTCGATCGCCTTGAAAATATTCATCCAGTGTCATTTCTTCTATGTCTTTGAGTCCATCAAATGTTTCTTGACTGACTTGACTTATTGGCGAAACAGACCCGTAACTAATTGAGCTGCTAGTGACATCCTTCAGAGTGCCAACTTCTTTGTCACTGTTCGTACTGGTAAGGAGAGGATTGCAAGGGTCTCTGGTACAGCAGGGTAGCTGTCCTTCATGGCAGCAGGGTGTTTTAGGCAGGTCTTCGATGTCAAACTGTCTCTGGCAAAGGGTTTTGCATTGGCGACACCTGGTATGGAAAAGCAGTGTTGAAAACACAGAGCAAAAACACAGAGCAAAAATGGGATAAGAATCCAAGGTCCCAAATAAAATATTAAATAATAGAATAATAGAACAATAAAGAAGTGGAACAATTACGAACGATCTCAATAGGTATTCAAAATCTATTACAGCTTTTTTTTTCGATTGGATCTTGAGCAGGTCTAGAGTTTCTCATGGGTGTTGCATGGCAGACCTAGATAGATAGATAGACGGACAGACAAACACTACAGACAGACGTAGCAGGCAGACGTAGCCAACAGGCAGACAGACAGGCAGAAAGACCTAGCAGACTGATAGACGGAAATATAGATAGGTAAGCAAGTAAACCTTTTATCTTCGCAAGGTGTTTAACTTAGCACAGGGGGAAGCCAAGGGCTAATCTAGGCAATGCGACCCTAGTCGTTCCTCTCGATGTGACCACACCTCGGGATTCTTTTTGCCTTTTGCCTGGAATTAGAGAGAGCTGGCAACTCTCCTTACTCTTCGTGGTGAGTTTTAACTTGGAGGGAATTGAACCCAGAACCACAGATTGCCAGTCAGACTCGCTCCCCGCTTGTCAGTTCTCACCACAAGGAGTCCCACAAATAGATAGATGGTAGCGAAATGAAAATCAGAGAAAGCAAGGAATAAATTATCAAATTATAATTCTTACATTTCTTTTCTATTTGCAGCGGCGGATTCTTCATCAGGAATAAGGTTTTCCTTTTCTTCTGTTCTCTTTGCTGCTTTTTTACATCTACAATATTTGTCACATCTTTGTAGAACGATCAGACAAACAATCGTCGTAATCACACAGCAAATCAACACAACCACGAGGATCCAGTTGAAATATTTCTAGACAAGAAGGGCAAAATATCAGCCCAGCAAGGATGAAAGCAGTTTTCCCACTCCATCAGAAGGAATTTAATATTAAGATTTTTATTAGAAGGTAAATCTTGCAAACAGTGTTAAAGTTCTTCAAAAAAGAAATGGCGTTGCCGAGTGGTTAAGTCCTTCAGCTCACGATCGGCAGGTCCTGGGTTTCGAATCTCGACAGGACCACGTTCCACAAGCGTACAGTCAACTCAGCTGTCCATCCTTCTGAGGTCGGTAAATGAGTACCCAGGGTATTCGTTCTAGAACATCAGTCTAGGGGCACAAGCCGCAGGTCCATATCAGCTGTATAGCTGCCAGAACCCCTGACCTGCGTTAGCAAATCAAGGTTGCTTGCTGATAAAGGGCCCCAAGATGTCAACTTGAGTTCAACTTCTATACCAGAAAAAATGAAACTTAAATACGATACAGTACCAAATCAACTTACATTTTGATCCATGTACAAAAGAAAAGAATTCTTCTCGTGACTTGAAAGAGAGGCCGTTCCTGATCTAGTTAATGTCAAACTGAGGCACAAGCATAAAGGTAAGCTAAAAGTAAAATGGAGACATTTTTCAGTCTTTTGGTTGGCTTCGTTCTATTTTATGCATGAAGTAAAAAAATTAGAAAATTCTTCATAAAATTAGCAGAAGCACGTTAGTACTGCGTTGACAGAAGTTTGTTTTTTTGTTTACACTCTCCAGTTAATTCAGCTTGTTTTGTTACTTTATCATGACCACCCAGCGTTATATTTATGACTTTTTTCATTTTGGCACACATCTGGGTAAGATATTTTCGTCGCTAATTATTTCGGACACTTTCTAACGTGTCATAGTTTTAACAGCGTCGGGTGAAAAGACTTCAAGCGCACTTTTTGAAATGCTTCTTTTATTTTTACAACTCAAAAATATGTACTGCGAAAGATTTTTTAAATGTAGGATATACCTTAAAAGCTCTATTAATCCCCCTCTCTTTTCTAAGCCCCCTATCTATCCCACATTTTCAAGTGAAAATTTGAAATAATCCTCCTCTCTATTAAGCCCCCTCTTATTTTGGCTACTAGTAGTAAACATACGAAATTAAATTAAGTTAAGAGGTAATATGCTTGATGTCCAAAACTTGTGTCTTATAACTACTAATAACTACTAAGTTTCATGTTTTATGTTATCTCAGGGACTTTCTTATATAGTGCATTTATTAATATCTGTAACATCCGTCTTTATAAATAAGAAGCAAAATAAGTTAAATAATTTTTTTCAGCCCCCACTCCCTAATACGTCACCTCTCTAATAAGTCCCCCCTCAAAAACTTCCAAAATGAAATAAGCCCCCCCCCCCCGGGGTCTAAATAGAGCTATTGCGGTACTGTATAAGGTATATCAGACGAAATACTAAATATAATCTCACATCATTCCGACAGAAAGAATGAACCATCTAATCTTGAATAAGTATTTTTCTCCACGACATCTCACAATGAATAAAGCGTATGATAACAATGCTGTCCAACAGTAGCTTCCTAGGAGACCAAAGACGAAGAATGCAAAAACAACTTTCGTCGAATATGCGTCGCTTATTGATGATGCCACTGAGAAAACAAGCTGAAAAACACGAAAATAAACCAAATGAATTTGTTACATCAAGTTTAAGTTTTATTAGGACAGTAATGCATCGCATCCGAGAAAGTGATTCACGGTCATTATTGTGATGGGGGTCAATGATTAAACATATGGCTTTTAATTTGGAGGAAAAATGAAGAAGCACACGCTTTAATAACAGGGGAAAATTTCACATCATAAAGAACTTTGGAATCTGAGAAAATCGTACAACAGTGGCACTACACTCATGACATTCTTCGTAGTCTACGCTACTTTACCCCCCCCCACCCCCACCACACTGCTCTAACTACCACTCCATGGAAAAAGCAATTATGTTGTTATAGTTGCTCATCGCTGTTTCCGAAAGATGGGGGAGGAATGTAATAAGTCTACAGTGGCGTAGGTAGAAGAAAGCTTTTTGGAGCTGAATTGTTTTGTTAAACAACAGGAATAATGGAAGACCATCCAAACAATAGCAAAAACAATAACCTTCGTGAATAACGGGAAGCTGCCGCACCATCAGCCCTAGAGGCTAATATGGCCCTGGTCCAGCAAGTTGATCCTGTATGGGGATTGCAAAATACATAATTTCAATACCAAAGTAAGAATCCTTAACAAGAACAGGTGACAAGGTCTCAGAGTTAAGTAAAATTCGAATGACAAGAAGGGCGTTACCTGGTTGAAGATGAGGCACATTGTGAACTTATGGAGTGGTCTTCTGTGGAGCTTTGTGGAGAAAAAGACAACGAACACCCAAACCTAACAAGGTAAACAAAACTTATCATCGCATTGAAACAGCTTAGGCCCTAACCGAAAGATCAAACATTGTTGGTCAAACATTTTCGATTTTCTTTAAAACAAATGTTTGACCGTTTGGCCACGTCTAAAAACATTGCTTCTGCATGTGTATAAACGGCCAAACATTTTGCTCGACAAACAAATTTCAAATGTTCAAAATTTCAAATGTATGAGATGAAACTAAGTCATATTCTATAACATCAAGATGTAGAATTTAAAACTTCCTTGCATCTTTTGAATAGGTGAATGCCTCAAGGCCATTGCCAAACGATCAAAAATTGTTTGACAAACATTGAAAATTTGCATGTCAAGGCAAAATGTTTTACCGTTTGACCATGTCACAAAACATGGCTAGTTAAACATAAATTGCATTCGTCAATCAAAACAATGTCAGTCAAACATATTTTGTTTTCGTCAATCAAAACAATGTTTTTCAACCATGTCAAAAACATTGTACCACAAATTTAGCTTATCGTTGCTTGAAGAGCAATGTTTGGTGACGTGGCTAGACGGTCAAACATTGCTTGCAAAGCAAATCTCAAATGTTTGACCAATAATGTTTGATCGTTTGGCGAGAACCTAAAACAAAAAACAAGAAAGTAAAAATATAGCATTTTTAAGTCGAGTTGAATGCAAAAACAAATTCAAGTGAACTTACACAGCAAACTGCACTCAGGATGCCTATATCAAAAGTTGCTTTTTCGAATGCTTTGTCGACCTCAGGTTTTGCTGACTGCATCATGGAGATCATTTTTGAAGAGACAAACATGATTGGTGCAGACAACAATGTCCCAAGTACCATACTTGTACCAATCTGAAACAGAACGCTAAACTAAATAAATGTCAAATGCCAAAAGTCAATAGTCAAAAGTCAAAATTCAAAAGTCAAAAGTCAAAAGTCAAAAGGCAAAAGTCGAATGTCAAACTGTAAGGGTGCGTAGGACATTTAGCTTTTGAATTCTGCAAAGTGTACGTTTCGCAGGCTTAAGCAATGAAGTTTGACAGGATTACAGCATAATGTTACCACAGATAGGCCAGCATTAGGAAAACTCACAGTTTCAACTTGGACATTGTACATGGTCGCAAACACGACGACAGTAGGAGCAGTTGGAAGTGTTCCATAAATGAATGCAAATGAGGGAAGGCATTCTGCAACGTGGTCATTAGATCCAGGGTGCATCTCATCTGTGGTGTTACCGGATTTGAACCAAGATACTGTCTGACGTGCCATCATTGGTAAAATCAAGCTAAAAAGACAAAAATTTGGGATGAATTCAAATGATAATCAAGAAGCATAGCTCTAAAAAGATTGGAACAACATCTATAGATCTAGTTAAAACATGAAACGTCTTTGGCCATAATTAATAGTTTCGTTCGTCTGACAATCCTCAGAGTTTAGAAACAGACCGAAGCAATTTTCTCAGGCGGAATTTATACCCAGATGCAGATCGAAATGCACGAATCGTAAAGCAAAGCAAGAATGGTATTATGCTTTCAACACCAATCAGCTCACGGTATACAGCGGGATGACCAATCAAATTCATTGAAGAGACCAAGTGAGAAAACAAACTATTTCTGTCTACACAGAACCGGTCTTTGGCTTTTGATGTGGACAGGTTCACAAAACGCTTAAATGAAACATTGATGAAGCTTTGTCAATTATTCTAAAGATTTAATAGGTATCCCTCCTACGTAGGCAGCAGTCATCATCAGGCACCGAAGCAGACGTTAATGAACAATGTTGGTCATTGTCCAGGGTATTACAATTATGGCTCGATCGTGAGGTTTTCTAATTGAGTCGTTCGATAATGACGAGACCAAAGAAGGGAATGGAAACCATTTGCGCATATCAACAACAGCGTCATCCGATATCCATCAGGTCATTTATCAAACCATCAGGGAAAATAGACGCCAGTTGCGACGTTTAAAGGCCCGTTTCCACTTCGTTCGCATTCGCTGTTCGCTAGCAATCAAAAAATGGCGAACGCGAAGTGATTTTGATTTCCGCTGCAAGTTAAGCTCAAGCTTTTGCAAATGTTTTACTTTTTCATCACCTAAAATTGATCACGAAGGCTGTATTCTGTTCGCAAGCGAGCGGCGAACTGCAAATTCGCTAGCGAAAAGCGAATGCGAACGAAGTGGAAATGGGCCTAAAGTCGATGATACAACGACGCACTACCAGTAAAGCACCAATTAATTTAGCCGACTCGACATGTTTTGGACAATTTCGGACATTTTAGTACAGCGCAGTGATTTCCCATCAAAGGTCGAACTTTCGCACGATTAAAATGAAGGACATAATTTATTTAGCAACATATGATCGTAATCGTAAGTTATTTTCTTATTCATAAATTCAAACGAAAATAACTTTATTTACTTAACATACTTATATCTACTTCACGCTACGATACAATACAAGAATTATATCTTACAATTATAGTAAAGTCAGTCTAGCGATTTTATGTAATTCATGTCGATCTCACTAAGCATAATACATCGTTGCTTAATCGTCTGTTCAAAGGGAGGGGGTGGTGTGGGCAATCTTACTTATCAACGAAATCGCTATCGACGTGTGAAGAGTCTTGATCACACACAAACCTATATACTGTATACTCCCTTGGGTCCTGACCTATGCAGTACTGCAATTCTAACTTTCCACAAAATACCTTCCTTTCTAAAACAATGTATCACGCTTCTATCCTTTCTCCTTGGGTATGGGATAAGTAAATTCATTTATCGATATGAATTAGCCATAACAAAGTTATAAATACCTTTTGCAGGCCACCAATAAGAATGGCACAACAAGATCAAAACCACGATAATTTTTCATGTTTCCAACCAAACTAAATCCAAGATAGAACAGAGCAGTAGCACCAAAAGATTCAGCAAGAACTTTCAAAAAGCAGTCAAAAACCAATTGGTTTTATCGACTTTGCAAGCAGTGAAAATCTGATTGATAATAACACCGATGATGACCATGAAAACAAGAGGGTTCGTGATGATACCCTTGAATGTTTTGAGTAGCAATTTGTATTTGCCAGTGTTGTTCTCTTTATCTGATGAGTTTTTATTCAGCTCAAGCAGTAATAAGCCAACTGGATTCAGCAAGGCAATTGATACAGGTATTAACAGGTATATGTATTGTAGGTATTCTGGATGCGTGCTCTTGAAAATGGCATCGACTGTAGAAAAACAACGAGGATTCAATTGAATAAAAATCCCTCGAATAAATGCCCCTCACGATTAGTTGAAAAACTTGTTAACGCCCCAGGCACTTAATAATTGTTTTGCCGACTTGACCAGTCAATCATGTCTGTCCCACTTCTTTGGTACTGCTATTCTTTCCACTATGCATTGACTTAACGCCTCCTCTTTTAAACGCCGCCGTCGCTCTCGAATAAACGCCCAAACTATAAGTAGAAAAGCTTGTTAAAGGCCCGGGGGCTAATGATTGATTTTCCAACTTGGCCAGTCAATCATGTCTGTGCCATTTCTTTAGTAATGCTATTCTTGCCGTTATGCATCGACTTAATGCCTTCTCTTTTAGACGCCGTCGTCGCTCTCGAATAAACGCACAAACTATAATTTGAAAAGCTTATTAACGCCTCGGGCGCTTATTGATTCCCCAACTTGGCCAGCGGCATAAATAACCATAGATATACAAAAGTACAATGGTCCTTGCTGGAACAGCTGCCACGGCGCGCGCGTGGAAATCAGCTGATCTGATGTGAGGGCAAAAAATTTGGCATAAAAACAAAGCAATTAGCTAGACTACCTATACTTACAAAGAGGCAATCCAAGTGCCAAATCATTCGACTGTGTCACGAAAATGGCGAATAAGCCAGCTTTTCCAAGGTTCTCTGAAACTGGTTTACTGACGTAAAGTGTCAGTAACAAGACGAGGAGAAACAGCGCAGCTTTTGCAGTAAGAATACCAAACCAAAATGCCCAGTTGACTTTAGAAAAATCCAGCTCGACCATTGACTTGAATATTATTGCAGGAAGAGCCACTCTTGAGATATATATCTGTATCCCATGTGCTTGATTTTCTGACAAAATGTTGATTCTCCCACATAAATATCCGATGAGAACGATACCGAAGCACTCCACAAGAGTAGGATAGACATTACTGAAGGGACCCATGGCCTAATTAGAACTTACCTGCCATCGAGCCAGCATACGAGTGATAAATTTGTTTTGCAGGTTGTTGGAACTCGAGGTTCTCCAATTTGCATGATAAAATCGTCTGATGTTTCAAGACAGATCATGTTTTTGTTGCATAACATTTAACATTGTATTCATTTTAATGAAGGAGAAATAATGTGGTTTCTTATTGTCTCGTGTCATTTTCTGGTTTGGTAAAGTATAAAACTCAGACCAAAGACCTTCGGAATCATTGAAATGAAACCCGGACTCATGGAAGTTTGGATCAACAGAACTTTGGATCTTTTGCTTCTCTTTCCAGACCAACCGCATTCAATAATCATGAAAACACAACTATGGTCACACGTATTTAGATATTTTTAATAAACACTGAGTGGTTAGCTTGCTTGACAAATTTGAGTCCTAAATTAAAACTATGATTTTTGAGTTTTTTGCACAAACAACTAATGTAGTTTTTAACAACAAATTTCTTTCAGAATTCTCGACTTTAATAACCCTAAGTGTTTGGTAATTTGTAAATTGCTAATGAGAAATTAAATTGAAGTAATTAAGGTAATGTGGATAGAATGTGTCTTGTTTTTGCCAACTTCAAATTGCTTAATGATCTGGTGCCAAGAACTTTTAATGACAAAGTAAACAACACAAAATATCACAAGAAGTTCTAGGTCTAAAGGCAGCAATATAATCATTGTCAATTATTTAAATTAATAAATTGATATATACATACTACATTCATGTTTGTCTTTTTCAACCGTATTCTATCTGTGCATTCCCTCTCATTTACAAAGCTTTAAAGTTGTCACTATTGTGGGCCATCACCTGCAAACAAATGAAATTTATTTATAATGCACTGTCTCGCTTGTTATCTTGTAACACATCAATTCAATTCATAAAGGAAATGTAGGACCCTGGACCATAAAACCAGACTCAGGGACCCTTAATGCTGTTTGAGCAAGAGGACCCTGGACCTAAGACCCCAAATTTCAGAAAAGGACCCATAGTCCAGACCTCAAGAATCAGACTCAGGGACCATAATAATGCTCTTGGAGCAAGGGGCCCTGGACCTAAGACCCTGAACTGCAGAGAGGAGGACCCATTGTCCCATAGTCAAATAAAAAGAATATGACAGCTTAGAGTCTAAAAACATAACAAAGTACACAAAAACTGAGAAACAATTTGTGATTTACAGACTCAGGACCTTTGGAGCCAAACAATCCAGGGGACCTTGGGACCCAAAGGGTGAAAAAATGTTCCATATATTACCTTTATATGCATATTCTAGTGCGCTTGCAATTGTCATCATATCCGTTTCAATCGTCTTTGCCCAGTTTTCAACATCACCAAGCTCTTTTAAAGACTGGTTGAAATTTTCTATCAGAGATATCCATTGTGTGGTTTGTTTTGATAATTTTGAAACATTTGATTGCAATTGTTTTGCTTCTGATTCTAATTTCCTTTGGTTATTATATGCAGCTTCAACGCTAAAAGAGATATTTCACAGTAAGAGTGCTCAAACTTGTTAATATTATTATTTTATGCAAAATTGTAGACCTACGTTTATCTCAGTCAGGGTTACGTATAACGAGGGACAGACTGAATTATGGCCTCTCTGCCTATACGTCTGACAAGCCACATTGTGAAATGGGGTATTCTGTGCCAGTAGCTAGGATTTCAGTAGTAGGTTAACTAATCGAGACCTGGACCCTTGCTGTGGTGCTACTGGGGCTGGAGCCCTGACCCCGCTGATCTTCTGATACTACAAGCCAGTGGGATTAGACCATCACCCCACAGCATCTTCAAAACTGAAAAGCTATTATCCAGATTTTATAGATGATTGAATTGCTCCAGACCGGAAAGTTTGACTTTTGCGCAGGCAAGTTGTGATTGCTTAAAAATGTTGTGTGCATTTTGAATGATGAGGAGAACAATACAAAGGTCATGTGATCTATTGTTCTTCTATTTTTCACTCTAGCTGAGCAGTCAATTAAAAATTAAGGAAAGAGCTGCACAGGCAATATCTTGTGGGTGCGGAGCAAACTTTCCAGTCTGGGAATCGCTGGGTGTGGTGTGCAATTGGCATGTTTTTCATGGAGGTATAACCCTAATGCCCCTGCCAGCCCAGTTCCCTTATTAGTATGACATACTCTGAATTCAATGCTTCCACAAATGAATTTGAGAATTCAGCAACAGCATCGATGGCTTCTTTCTTCCTTAGTTCTGAAAAAAATCCAAGCAAAGTGAATATAATCAATCAGTTTATTAGACTGGTCATCAAAATCAAAAAAGTGAATGATTATGACTGAGGAGTGATTCAAGCATAGGTGGAAGAAGAACAAAACAAAACAATCAGTTAGAAGTTACCTTGCTTTTCCCTGACCGCCGATTGCTTTGTTTGATGCTCTTTCATTGCCCTTGAAAGCATTTTGATTGAAAAAGGCTTGCAAATTGCAATTTCACCTCTGAGCGTTATCTGTCAGCAGTCAGTATGATCAAATCAAAATGTCTTGTTGTCTTCCTGTTTTTTTGAAGTTTTGAATTGAGAATTGAGTTGGATTAATTTTACTCAAAAAGAGACTGAACATTCGAGACTGAGACTGATTTTTGACAGTGACGTAATAATTGACTAAGTCGACCACGTTCTAATGCTAATGACGTAGACTTATTACCTGTCCCACTCTTCGCAAACAGCAACAACAACAACAGCAACAATACAGCTGTTTGCTCAGAGTGGTTTGCTATCTTCCTTCGAGTGTCCAGCACAGACTCAATAGCGACAACTACGACTTATGTAATAAGTCTAGGTCACCAGATTGACCGTGCAACGTCTTTTGAGAAAGAGAAAACCAAAAACATTGCTCAGTGCTGGAGATGAATGCTCCCCACTTGCATCCACAATGCCGAGACACTGGCTGAGGCGTCGCATCTTACGGTGGTTCCTGTTACTGAAATTGAAATTGTTACAGGAAATCGCTATTCTCCCCATGAGTCTTCCGCCAGCCTTCCGGGGGAGGGAATATCCGGCCCCCAGACCTGCTTACGCAATGGATACCCCGATTGCTTTCACTTCCAACTCATGACACTGAACAATTACAGCTGACATAAGCTTCATACTCATAGAATTTCTTCGAAAATTTTAATATTAGTTTCCCATTTGTGATACTTGGCAGTTGCTTCCATTCTTCGCAGAAGACATCTGCAATGTATTAAAAGACCAAAATTTGCAATCCTATGACTATATTTTATTGAGAATCGTTATTTTTTTCATGACGTCATTATCTGCAAAAATGCTGAACTCCTCAAAGAAAATAAATCATTTTCATGTGCCAAGAGTACCAAGCTGGAATAGTACTATAAAAAAGCTAAACCCTAAATCAAAACTTAAAATGAATTACCGAGTGTCTTGTCCGAATCTTAACATAACCCAAGTTGAACGTGATTAAAAATACTTTAAATACCAGTAAGTAAATATCTCAATGTTGATCGTTCAGACAGATGTCTTCTGTAGCTTTCTTGCAATTACATAACGATGTACATGGCAGCCTTGATTTTCTGCATCTGCAGCGGTTGTTACTGCACTGTGTGTTACATCCACAAAAGATCATTTCCAGCGAAGAAGTAGGAATGGCTTCTACTGTCATTAGAATCGGCTTTAATTGATCATCAGAAACTTGCCATCCGAAATCAGTTGGAGATGGTAAATCCTGAAGCGGAGATCCGGCTTGTTTCCATATCATTGATTGGAAGTGTGCTCTTCTTATGTGAAGTCGTGCTGCATCACTGGTTGGAGGCAATGCTTCAGGTTTTCCTTTCTTAAAAAAAATAGCGTGTCGAGCCTCATTTGTAGTGTTCTTGTGACCTGCACCATAAATGTGACAAAGGAATTGCTCCGCTTTCTGAATGACATGCTCATTGATGCCTCTTTCTCCTAAATTTTCCAAGAGCTGATATGATTCTTTAAACACTCTCCATGCAGATGCCTTCGTATGACCTGATAAGTACGAAGTTGTGTCACAACCTGTAATAGTGTGAAAGGGAATAAGTGATCTAACGGATCCTTCTGGCAAAACGTGAAGTATTTCTTTGACTGGAATATATTTCCTCTTCTTTGATGTTCCGGACCTCATCCAAAGATCTTTGCATTGCATTCTGTCAGTATGAGACACGAGAATAATGAGCACATCTGTATCTCTGGCAGCAACTACCACTGTATCAGAGGCAGCATTGATGGCATGAAGGACAAGTCTGGTGTCTGCTTCTTCATGGTCTGCACTCAGAGATAAGGTATCGGTGTAGAATTTTGATGACTGGGCAAGTAATTCATTGCTGAATCCACCCGCTGTAACAATCTCTTTATCCTCAGGGGCTTGGCGAAGCAATTCTTCTGAGAGGAAGCGTGCAAGATCTGCTTTGTTTTCTGGTAGCGCCATAAAGTTTGACCAGGCTTTTGGAAGGGTACCAAACTGCTTTCTATAATGCGCCGTATAGGCCGGATAGTTTTGTCCGTCTGGTTCTAGTACCAGCTTTGATTGACAGTTGTCTATACCGGTCAAAAACAACATCGATTCTCTGATATTGTCTACCCATTTGAAATACCGCTTTGACAAACATATCTGCAAGATCACCAAATGAAGAACAACCATTTGGTTTGCCTAATGATACCACTAGAGCCTGACCATCGATGATGAGGCACGCTGTTTTCCGCAAAGATCAATACTCTCCGGACAATCAATACCATCCGTCAGCTTGTCAATAAGGACAGACTTATTTCCTGTCCGAATAGAGCCGTTTAGTTCAGCTAGAGAGTGGAACTGGCATCAATTCGTGAGAAAGGATGCTCTTAAGATCAACTTGACGGCCACCTTCATAGGCAGTGATCAACCGCATCAGAATATTTCGATCAGCCTTTAAGACTGTCCTCTTCTCCTTGTCATTTGAATTTCTCGTGACTTCGTAAAGGCTTTGAAAGTTAAGCGCATTGCATCGTTTCATGGGTTCATAAAAGGAAATCATTGGCTGCTCTGTGTTCGATAGTGTCAGTCTTTTTGTGACAAAGTCTAAAACTTGCTCCTGGCCAAGAACTGCTGCATTCAACAACGATTCTTGAATTTCGTTGCTTGCGAGGTCTTTGGTTGCTATGTTTTGCAAAATGTCACCTGGCGTATCAGCTGTAAGCAGGTTGAATCTCTGAAAGATAGCAAGCAGAGAATCTTCATCTTTGTTGTCTCTTTTTATCCTGGATGGCAAGGTTTCAACTGAGATTGTCTTATCTGATAACAGACCATACAATTCGTGTGTTTTGCTGCCATGTGTGTTCGCAGGTTGAACGAAAGGCTCTATCTTAGCAAGGCCGAAGATGTTCTCGTAATTCCTACTATGCCACCAGCTCGTTTTCCTGTACCATTCAGCCACTCTTGAGCATGGTCTGGGTCGACTTCGTTAAATTTTGTTGCTGAACATTTTACAACGAAATTCCCCTTAGCAAACTCCTCTTTGACTTCATTTGGCAGTTGCTTCATTTCAGCTACATAGATGGTGCCCCAACGCGCATAATTTTGGTGATCATAGCGGAAGAAAAAGGGAACCATTCGAACAAAGGACGCCACATGTAATTCCCAGTTTCCTTCTCTTTGAGCTCTAGTGAACATGAGCAGGATCGAAACCATCTCCATATAGCTCCACCAAAAACGAAAGTTAACGTTCTTCTCAGACTCGCTTTCTACGAACTTGGCGAAAATATTCCGGTAAGTATCTCCTTTGATCATAGCCACAAGCCCTGCAATTTTATCACAATCATCTTGAATGGAACAGATACTCTCATAGAGATCGTTGTTAACTAATTTCAATTCTTCAAATAATTTTGGGATCAAAATCCGCCACAAAGCTTGAATCGATTGCTTGTGAGCTCGCATTGCTTTTTGTACGCTTTTCCGGAAAATACAAGCTCTACTGCACCTGGTCCGAGAATACCACTTTCAATCCATGCTTCTTTAAGGCCACTTGCCTCCATATGCTTCCCTATTACCTTCAAAAAGTTCATAGATATGTGAAGACCACCTAAGCGAGGAATTAACTTGGTCTTATAGTCACTGATACTCCACTTCAACTCCATGAGTTTACAATAAAGAGCTTGATCCACTGTGATAACCGTGTATTCTTGTCCAAAATGACGAGATATTGACATGCACCTCCTGACAACAGTGTTCAAAGTATCGAGTTCATGAGCTGGTGCTAGTATTATTGGCAGATGACCAACTGAGGTTTTATTGTGGTCTGTTGATGAATTCTGCTGATTAAAGCTTGTCCAACTAGGCTTGTCCTGTTGCTCTTGACGATGCAGGAGAAGTGCTTGATCGCTTGCTATTGCTTTCTTCTCGCATTCAAGAACGCTACCCTTTGTATCAAACCAACTTGAATCGACTGGATTTTGAAAAGTTGGATTAGCTTTACCTTCATTTATTTTAACTGGCAACAACTCTTCAAGAATTTCTGGAACTTGTAAGTTGTTTTTGCAGATTTTCTACAGTTGCAAGTAAGTTCTGCTCATTTCCAGTTGTTCTCTGGTATGCTGCAAGCTGAGTTGCATGAAATGTATTTTTTCCATCAAGCGATTCATCTAGAATATCGATGTTGTCTGCTGTAAAGTGTATGAACTCATTTGAGACAAAATTCTTTGGTATTACTGCACCTGTGGTGGTGTCAACCGAGTTCAGAGTATCATTTGCCAGTGCAGTGTCAACTTGCAGTAATTGTTTGTAGCTCAAACAATGACCAGCTCGATGGAATACGTTGACCAAATCCTTTGATCTAGTAGCTTGATGTAACGTACTTGTCAACCCAATGTGCTTAGGTGTCCATTTCTTGCCGTTGCTTATTCCGTATATCAAATCCTGTGCAGCGCTACAAACAAGTCGTCTTGTGCGTGTCTCTTCATGTCCCTCTTCAACTCCATCAAAAACCTCTTGACCACCGTATAAAAGCCTTAAGAACATATACAGACTATCAGGTATGCACTCGGCTTCGTCTTTCTCACTCACTGATAATCCTTTATGGCCAGGTTGAGCGAGGATATCACCGCGTATCTTTAATGCAACATGGACAAGAGACATAAATACATCATCTTGTTTTGGCTGATACGTTGGTATACTAATGTGCTCTCCGTCGTATTCATTTTCGTGCGCAAGTTGAGAAACAACATGGCTTTGGTACTGGGTTGGAATTAATAACGTTTGTCGTTTTGAAGGGTCAACGTTCAAAGGCTGGAAAAACTGAAAGTCTCCATTCAGTTGAGAAACAAGTTTCTCTTTGAAAGTAGCCCTTCTGCTGACAAATGATTGTGGAATTGTTATTGCTAAGTCTTTGGCTAAGTCAACGTACCTTTCCCATACATCGACTAATTGGAAGACCAAGCCTTTTTTTGCAGCTTGTTCAAGTTCGTTGCAAAGCCAAATGAATGCGAGGTCGGCCTTATTACCTTCTTTCTTCGTTCGTTCAGTTGACCTATCGAATGCCGCCAAACAGCTCAAATGGTATTTTCCTTCCGATGCTATTAGGTCATTCACATCTGCCAACCTAACAGAAAGCTTCTGATCCAGCGGAGCAGCCTTAAGTATTCGACTACTTAAGCCAAAAGTCATGATAGAGCAAAGGCGACTTTTAGACGAATCCAACTGGCAGAAAATACATTTATTCCAGTCAACTGACGTGACAGAGCGTCTTGATAGTCTTTGTGTTGCATTTTGCAAACCAGCATCTTTCTCCCCTGATGCATTTGTTGCAGTTGATGCTTGATAAGCTGTCTGTTTCTTTTTTTCTAATCTACGAATCTTTTCTTGATCTGTGAAATGGCAATAACATTGTTTGTGCCAGTACACTCTATGGGTGACTCCAGGTTTAAAGATTTCGGCCACTCTTTCTATAACTTCACCATCTTCACCAAGCTGGGATCGCTTATTGCTTGCTTCCTTCAACGTACTTAGGCCTTGCTCACTGGCCTCCCTCAGTTTATCATTTGCCTTACGTCGCTGACAAAGCAAGCACAGATTGTAGTTTACAGAGTTTTGTCGTTTTAAATCACAAAGTGATTTCATGCTTTCAAAGTGATTTCATGGTACGAATTTCGTTTGATCTGTTTGTTACAGCTTTGAAATATTGATATGAAACTTGCCAGCGCTTTGTCGTGTCTACAGAATCCCAAAACTAGTTTTGCAATCTCACATCGCTTGAAACATGATATTGCAGAAAATCATAATTTTTGAATTCTAAAATACTTGATGAGGTCAAATCTCAAGAGTTAGTTTAGGCGAGTAGAATAAGAGAAAACGGAAACCATTGAAAATACTCCAAACAAAGTGTTTGATTTCATGGTCATATTTTTGTAATAATTCCATGTAATTCGATCATAAGTCAGGAAATGTGAGTGTTTAGGATTATTAAGTATTTTTATATGCAAAGGAATGGCTTAAATATTTTAAACCCTCTCTTTCTATATGGAATAGAAATAGAAATATTTTCTCCATAGAATCATACATGTCATATTCCATTTGGCAGCCATTTTGAATTTTGCAAATTTAGCTATTAACGAGCTCCCAGCTTGGTAAAATAGCACCAAAATGAATAAACAAACTTCAGAGATCGTCAGGTT
>JACTAT010000002.1:6418027-6600041 GCA_014526335.1 Chrysaora quinquecirrha
GGAAAGCCACATGTTATGATACTTGAATGACGGCCTCCATCCAGGGATTTTCCAAGCGAGGCTGCAAACACGGAGTAGTTTATCAGTGCATACGACATCAGAAAGAAATTGGATATGATTGGTGCGATGATATTCAGTTGACCAATCAGAATGAAGCCAGCACTGATCAAGAAAGCAAGGACATATGCACGCCTTGGTTCATCATTAGGCCCACTTCCTTTGCCGAAGAAATCTAACCCTTTAAATACGCCATCTTTACAGACTGCTTGAAATGTTTTCGGAGATCCAACCAAACTAGCGAGGGCTGATGAAAGAGTTGCAGCGAATATTCCAGCGAGAACAAGTGGTCCGTACAGCGAGACTTTCTCCATTATCTGAAAAATACGGGAACGATGACTTTTATTTTGTGAAAAACTTTCAAATCGTTTCCACGATTGTAAAATGTGACTATTTAAAGGGTGTATGGCTTGGAAAGGGTGTTTACAACATCGCACATGATAATGACAGGTATGTACTTCCTTCGCCTGTCTAGGACTCCCTTGATAATTAAAAGCGCACGGATTAAGAATGAATGGTGAATCAAATGGCTAAGTGTCGAGAAATGTATTCGATTAATTTTGAATAAGCCGAGCCTGGACAGCCTGCAGAATAAATTTCAAAATATGAAACAAGAACGAACTGTAAGAATCTCAAATCATGCAAACAGGGGATTTCATTCATCGGACTAAAAAATATGCATCGATGGGCAAAGTGATACTGGAGGTACCCTGTCTGTAGGGTGCTTTAAAATGGATTGGAAGTGCACCTGATGAGATGAAATACAGATTATAAACAACATGACCTCCTAAATGAATTATAGTGTGCTGTATCAAACTAGACTGCCAATGATGCAGTAGCTAGCGTAGAAATATAGATATTTGTTACCCTTAAGTAGTTTCGTGATATTATTCTTCTTGGCCATGGCCAATGATGTAGGTTAACACAGAACATAGTACAAAAGAGTGGTGAACAGAGCAAACGCTCAAATCCCGAACCCTTACGCTTCACATTAACAACCAGCCTACCTGGTAATCATTCAGCAATCCATATTTAATGATTTTCTGCACACATCCAGCAGTAACAGGAACAGTAGTATTTGGCGATAAAGTTGTAGTCAAATTCGCAACGAGACCAGTTGTATTCGTTGAACCAGCAACACATCCAACAGCCAAACTGACATCCTTAGCTGTAGAGCTGCCAATCATCCACACAAACCCAACATAAGTAACTGTTGTGATCAATATAGCCAGGAGTGTTCCTTTGGGTACAGCAGTTTGTGGATCTTTCAAATCCCCTGAGATATTAGCACCAGCTAAAATCCCCGTAGCAGCAGGGAAAAATATGGAAAACACAGTAAAAAAGCTTTGACCCTGAAACGTAGGGCCTATGTTATCAGTGAAAGTTTTACTCGTGTATCCGGTGAAGCCCTGTGATTTTATGACGTCAGCTTTGATATCCAAGGGTCCGAAAATTGTTCCAAATACGTAATCGGCCATTGAAATGAGCAGTATAGCCAACAGCAATAACTGTGCACGAACAACCCATTCCAAACCAATCAACGTAATCCCAACTAGCAGAATCACAACGATCAATCCAATGATTCGGACATCATTGACTGCATCGATCATGATCACTCCATGTTGCTGCATCAACTTTTGAATCGTCTCTGCAAAGCCAACAACGTATAATGCCACACCCACTGCATTAGCCAATGAAAATATGATGCCGATCGATCCACCGAATTCAGGACCAAGACTTCTTGATATCAAGTAATATGCACCGCCTGTAAACAAAGTACATTCAGTCTAAAAAAAATTCGGTACCTTAAACTCTTGGTGGAAATTTTTGTCGGTGGTAATATAATTTGAAGATATATTCAGTGAAATCGGTAAAAATTAAGGTGAGAATTATTAATTTAAAAACTGACTGCTACTGCATATAAATGCGATGACGTATTGTTGATAAAGCACGGAACATAGTACATTAATAGAACGTATCTCAGATGGTTGTATGGGGCTGTAAGTGCTAATGCGAAAAGTGCGAAAATCTTCGCGATATTGCACAGGTACTGATCTGGGAAGGAGGGAACCTTTGGTGTTAGTGATTGTACTTTTAACATAGCAAAAGAGCGAATCACCGCCAAGATGATGATCATGGGATAATGATGGTGATGATTATGATGATGATTATGATGACAACGACAATTATGATGATGGTGACGATGATGATGATGATGTAGGCGATGATGAAAATGATGACGGAGTTGATTATTACGATGACGATGATGATATCTATGATGATGATGATGATGATGATGATGATTATGATGATGATGATCTTCATGATGGTAACAATGACAATGATTATGATAATGATAGTGTTGATGTTTATGATGATGATGATGAATATGTTAATGGTAATAATGATCAATGGTAGTCATAGCTTTTAGCAGGGAAATGGGGATAAAGTCTGCCAATGTGTTTAACCAGTAGAAAATCAGCAATTTTCAACAAAATTTGCAAAAATTCTGCTAGATCACCAACCCTGGAATTCTGGTCAAAAACCACAGAAATGGCTCCACTCTGCTTGCAAGCTCCACCCACTGGCTTTGGTTCCAGTTTCTGTGGGCTTTCTCAAAACCTAGTTTCTTTGGAATATTATCCACAAGAATTCACTCAGATTGTAGAAGAACAGGTACATGGTGTTTTTTTGAGACAGAAATTAGCATACTGACCTCCCTTAACCTCTCCATTTGTGCAAATAGCTGACATTGACATTGTTGTTATTGTCGTGACAACAGAAGCCAATAGAACAATAAGTGTCATCAGCCCCATGCCAGCTTGTCCAGTGAGCCATGGCAACCGCAGATACAGGATAACACCCCAAATGTTCAGAAGGCATGGGATTAGCACACCTTTGCACCATCCAAATTTCAGTTTGGGTAAAGGTAGAGAGAACTTTACTTCACTGTCAAGGGCTTGGTTGCTGTCTTCAAGAGGCACTTCATCCTAAATAAAATAATGCAACTTCATAGACAAAGAGGAAATATAATTCAGAGGCTGGCACAAGATTCATGGAGAATAGCCATTGGCTGTAATGAGCACCACCATATGATATTGTAAGCTAAAATCAGCAAGCAAGCAGGTCAGGGGTTTTGGCAGCTATACAGTTGTCTGATGCAGACTTGCAGCTTGTGCCCCCAGACTGATATTCTAGAATGAATATCCTTGGTGCTTATTTAAGGACCCCAGAAGGATGGACATCTTGTCTGTGGAAAGTGGTCCCGAAGAGATTGAACCCACATCCTTATGAATGTCTTGGCCATTAGGCCACACCCCCTCTACACAATCTTCAATGGCATAGCCAAGGTGGGCATTTTAGGCAGATGCTCATTGCTGAGAGAGAAAGCATCCTTTTACCTACCCTTGAAAATCACAAAGGGGCGTGGCCAGAATCATCAATGGTGCTGTTGCAAGCTACAACCACAGGCATAATTTACTGAGAGAGACGTCCAGACATACTGATGAGGGTTCATGTTTTGTGCACCCGATGCACCAACTGTTTTTTGTTTGTTTTGTTTTGCGCACACTTGCATCAGTTCTTTGCAATGTCACACCCAAGATCTCATCTAAAGGTGGTAAGGTGATAGGGTCGATTTGCCCAGCCTGTGTTTCATCCAGCTTCCTTTTCACCCAAGATAAAAATTGACAAACTACATGAAAGAAGTTATTTGTGTCATTTAAGCTTGCCTTGGGTGAAATGAGCATGATGGGTGTATGGGTTTGGAAAAACGTCTTAGGCGGTTGGTCCAAAACGAAGTTGGGTGAATCAGAGGTTGGGCAAAACGTCTTTAAAGCATGGTGAGGACTCCACAGACTGGACCCTTTTTGGCTATGAAACCTAATTACTGTAGGACATTTAAGAAACCTTTCTTGACAGAGAAGAAAGTGCATTATTATTACCATATTTTCTTCATCTAGCTCATCCAGACCTTGATGCAGTTTTTTAAGAGTTGGTCTTTGAGCAGCACCATCCCCAACTGACGACTGATTTCTGTAAAACACAGTCATGGGGACAGCTTCATGAGTTGGAAATCCAATCGTGTCTGCAGAAGGATCGGGATAAGTGTACTCAAACGAGTCATTCTTTGTCGGTGATCTTGTTGGAGAGTCGACATTTTCAACCATAAAGCGAGCAGTTTTTCTTGATTCCTCGACGGGTTCCAACGTCAGTTTACATTCTTTTTTTTTCTCTTTGTCGTCCATCTTTACTCCAGCGGTTGCTTCGTTTTCAGCGATCTGCTGTGAGTCACTGCTCGGAGATTTTTCATCAACAATATCGCTCATTTTGAAGTGAAATACTGCCAAATTTTGCCAAGTTCAAAATGGCCTCTCTTTCTCTCTGTCTGGCTCTATTTGCACTTACCGGTTGCGTTCTTATTTCAAAAGAAATAGCCTAATTCTGAACAGAGTAGATGAATAGAAATATTCAACAAAGCAAAGCATTTTTTAGCCGCAACTTTGTATAACAATGACTTAATATTTAAACTGTTATTGTTCGCCACATCCTCGCTACTGTGCTCAAGACAAGGCCCACATTCTAACAGCACGTCGCCAAGTCACAGCAACGACAGCAACCAACAACAGCTCACTCACGGCAATATCTCTAAATGGATAATTTTTTTTTTTTCAAATTCGACGCTATATCAAATGATACATGGTCTACAACTACACTACAACATAACAAAACATAGCAATGCTGTCGCAATGTGCGAAGGATGGCGGTACAACGCTTACCAAAGAGTGTTTGCAAGAATTTGCAACAATGAAACAATGATTTCACAAATGAATCCATGTCCAGCAGTGCAACAGCTGCAGCAAAACTGATTATGATCATGATTATCATGATTATCACAATAATCATGACCATGACGATGATGATGATGATGATGACCATGATTATCACAATGATAATGACCATGACGATGATGATGATGATAACTATGATTATCACAATGATCATGACAATAACGATGATGATGATGAAGATAACCACGATTATCACAATGATCATGACCATGACGATGATGTTGATGTTGATGACCATGATTATCACAATGATCACAATGATCATGACCATGACGATGATGATGATGATGAGGACCATGATTATCACAATGATCATGACCATGACGATGATGATGATGACCATGATTATCACAATGATCATGACCATGACAATAACGACAACGATAATGATAATAAAATGCTGAATCTGACAGTGATGATGTCAATGATTATGATAATGATGATTTTGGTGGTGTTGCTGATCGTAATTTCGTTCACTCGAATCTCGCGAGCACTTTCACCTTCAATTCTGGACAGCAATGGGCCGTTCTCGATTCCCAAATTTGCATATATAGTTATAAGATTTTGTGTCATTTTCAAAAAAGAGAACGGAGAGAGCTTGTGGCGTAATAGAAATTCTGGCATAAACTTGCATCAACTCGATAAACAAAACAAAGAATCTATCTCCCGACCTAATTGCCAATGAGTAATCACCACCAATAGCTATTTTAACAGTTGATTGCCATTCGAAAACATGTTTATGTCGACTTTCACGTGCAATCCATGGAAATTACGCACAGCCGTGATTTTCGCTCAATCATAATCAATGTATTTAAAATTAGTATTCCATAGTCATAACTATATCAGCCTGAAAAATTTTTATTGAAATTTGAGGGACAGATCTCCAGTAAATAAATACTTATATGATCCATATGTATTCTTTTCATGGTACTCATTTGCTTTTATGCACCTGCGGACCGCGAAAGCATATAAAAGTAAACGAAACTATTGAAATTGAAGACTAAAAAATGAAAAACTTTATTGAAGGACATAAACGGATAGAGTTGTTACGATCAATGATTCGAGTATGAAAACATGAAAATGAAAACCAAACGATTATAAAAAATATTGAGAGTACCGTGAAACGGGGATCGAACTCCAGACCTCTAGTTTAAGAAAGCGGTGGTTTAGACCAGTTCGCCACAGTAGAAAATGCTGCTAATTGATGTTTATTGTAAATTAATTGCTTTTTGCTAATGATATCATTAATGCCGACACTTACGGCGACTTCAAAGTTAATCTATTGTTACATTTTGGCAAAAAAAGAGCGTCGTCTCTCTCTCTCTCTCTATACCTGTATCCGTGACATCGCATCCCCACATAATGTGCTCATCCTTCGCACATAAAAAGATACGTAAGTTGGTCATAGGCATAGGGGTACCAAGTTTGATTTAGGCACAGGGGGTACCAAGAGGATCCCTAAAATTTGTGAGATAGAGGAGCAAATGTTCATCGTGCTGTAACGGAGCCTCGATGGACGGGTTGTCTAGGTAATAGGTTCCCTGATTCGGGTGTCGCGAGTTCGAATCCAGCTGAGCTAGGAGCTATCCATTTATGGTCTGGGGGCCGGATATTTGTTCCTCCCCATTCGGCTGGAGGAGGATAAGCGGGAATAGCGATTTCCTGTAATGGGAACCACCGTAAGCCGATACAGCGCCTCAGCCACATTGGTGACTTTGTGGATGCAAGTGGGGAGTATCGCTCTACCCCGGGTCAGCTTTTGTTATCATACAAACAGACTTAAACCCTTCTCTCTACCTTGGATTCAATTTTCGACAATCCAATAATTTACAGTTGACATCCGCCATCTCGACTGCCCGCTGTATCGAACATTCGCTATCTGAGGGTCCAGATGGGGTTTAATGTTAAGCGTTATTGGCCTTATTTCTGAACAGTTAAGTGTTATAGAGGCAAAAATTTAAGAGTTAGCTGTTATAAAATTTTTTTAGGATTTAAGAGTTACAAAATATGTTTCATCATTTTCTTCTTCATTATCATCATCATCATCATCAATAATGGTAAAATCATAATCATTATCATCATAATCATCATCACTATCATCTCCACCAATAGTATCATCATCACCAACACTGTCACAATCATAATCATCATCAACTTCATCGTTTTCGTCATCATCATCAAAATCGTCAATCAATCAAGCAGTCATTGTCATCACCATAATCATGATGATCAGAATCATGAACATGATTATCAGTATTATCATCACGATCATGATCATCATCAACATGAAGGTTATTTATCACCACTATAATCACAATTGTGCATCCATGGACGAAATCGTGAAAAAGTTAACCAGCAACCTCTAAAATGGAAAAATGTGGCAGGATTTTGTAAAACCAAGTCATTTTCTTTTCATAAATGGTGGATTTTCTGTGCCGTGGCATCACTACCTGCTGCACAAATAATTTAACTGTTAGCTGTTTTTCGACTAATTTTTTAAGTGTTAACTGTTATTTAATGAAATTGTTTGAAGTTAACTGTTTTGTTGACCCCCCCATTTGGACCCTCCTATCTCGAAGCGAAATTCCATTTCCCATCGTTTTGCTATAAGGGTTTGTATAGGAAATCACCCGCTATCTCATATGCCCGTTACTCGAACATTCGCTTTCTCGAACCATTATCGATTTCATATGGCAGAAAAATTGCTCTTTATCTCGAACTTTACCAAACTTTCGACTGAACTGGATAAAGAGACAGGCCGAATACTTATAGTTTGTCTAGCGGGAATGACAGCAGCCAAGTGATATGCTACCGATGACCTGACTTCGTTAAGATCCACTGTATTAAGCGCATCAAAGCTGGCATAATCATCTTTACGATTTTAAGGGAAACGAACACGTCTACAGTTTGCAGAATCAATTGTGAGGTCTTCATGTCGTGGCTAATTAACTGGGACATTGGGTCTCTTTAAATGGACAAGAAATACATAAGGCAACCCCGCGTGACATTGATGTCCCTTGGTGTCTCTCAAGCTCTGACTAAACTAGGAGACCTGTCACGCGTGACATGAGATGTCCCCTTTTAGCCACTTCGGAAACTTTGTAGCGCGCGCACAACAAAATTTGATAGCGAGAGACACGCAAATGTTTATGGGAGACAATCATTCTTGTCTCTGCGACCCGGTGACATGTTTCTCGCTTGTCACTCGCATGTTTAGTCACCCTGGTGGAAATGACGAATTGAAAAGTCGCGCATGACATGTCTTCTAGTTTAGCTACGGCTTCAGTTTAGCCACCTCGGAAATTTTGTAGCGCGCGACAAAATTTGTAGCATAAGACACGCGAATGTTTCTCGGAGACAACAATAGAAACATGAGAAACATTTCTTGTCTCCGCGACATGCAAATGACTCGGAGGACATGTTGCTCGCTTGTCGCCCCCATGTTTTTGTTTAGCCACCCTTGGAGACACACTGAATACAATACAGTGTCGCGCGCGACAAGGCTCTTAGTTTAGCCATAGCTTGAGAGACACCTAGGGGACATCAATGTCGCGCGCGACGTGTCTCCTAGCAAGGGACACAAAACTTTTTACGCCTGTAGGTACTGAAGAGCGCTGCAAGAGCGCAAGGAGCGCGAGAATCCTGAACAGGTTTTTCGAAGTACACCTGCAACTCTTTTGATCTCATAAGTTTTAATTGTTTGCACACTTTCTGCATTCATGAATTATTTATTTCAGATTGTTCAGTTTGCAATAAAAAGTACAATTTTCCGAAATTTGATTTATTGCTCAGAGGCGAGGAAAGAAAATTAGGCAGATGCGGTTTTGAAGGTAATGAAGCGTGAAGATATTTTGTGAGAGGAAGAATTTTTAGTTTTGGATGATGCAGTTTTGAGTATGGAGAACATCTTTTTTCCTGGTGTTTAAGTCTGTCTTGGAAACTTGAAAGGCTCTTGAAATATGTAATTGACTGCAAGAACAAATATTGTTATGTCTGGTCTAAAGAAAAATCAAGTGATTGAAGAAATAAAGACAGTTTATGCTTAGCTGAGTTCCAGCAAATTTTTGGGCCTAAATAGACTGACAAACTGAAGGGGGAGTCTTTCTAACAAAGATGGCATCTGCAGTGGCTTCGATAAATCAAGCTTTGTTAAAAGCAAAACTATTCTATTTCTTCTTCGTATCAGCAATGAACTCTTTGCTGCCCTATCTATTCCTATACTACAAACATGTACTTTTCTTGTCACCAAAACAAGTTACAATTTTAATGGCTGTGCGGCCAATGTGTCTAATAATTGCTGCTCCTTTGCTGGGAACCGTTGCTGACAAGGCGAACAGATATCGTCCCATTTTACTGATGTGTTTAGCTGGGTATATAATTACTTATGGTCTTATATACGCTATAGAGCCTGTAAAAGTCATTGACTGTTTACAAATTGTCACAGCAAGGGCATCATCATCAAATTCTTCAACAAGCAAAAGTATTTACTCTAAGAAAGATGACTACTATGCAGGGAATCTAATGGAGGATTCAATTTATTCTTGGCCATTCAGTCCTGAAAAATACAGCTCTACTGAAGAAATAACGAAAAATATATTCCAAACGATGTTGGTATTGACTATAATTGGGGAGTTATTCAGCTCCCCTGCATATACTTTTGCAGACGTTTACACGCTGCAAACCTTGGAAGGTGATAACATAAAGTACGGCTACCAGATCCTGCCAGGGACTATTGGTACAGCAGTAATATCCGCTATATTGATTCTAGTCACTCATTCAAAGCTACTGAAGGTCACAGACCCATGTGAGAAAAGTTTAGTTTTGAGTGACAAGCCGTTTTTCATCACTTTCATGGTTTTCATTGCCCTTAGTTTCATTATTGCAGTGTTTTTTCAATACCATCTTATCAGAAAAGATGATAAAAAGCATGTCTCAGATAGTTGTCACTGCAAAATTTTTGATGCCCTTCGACTGATGTGCAATAGTGCATTGCATTCTAGTTTCCTGTTTGTTGTTTTGCTTTGTGGCATTGGAGATGGTGCTAAGGTATCATTTACAAGTACATTTCTTTCTGATCTTGGTCATAAACACAAACATAAACACATTATGCCCCTCATCTCCGCTTGTCATTTTCTCTCCCATACCGTCTTTTTAGCATTGTCTCCATACTTCATTAAGAAATTTGGGCATTTGAGAATTGTGACTGCCGGAGTTCTTGTGTATGGTTTGTCTTTTATTGTCTACGGCATCATCAACGACCCTGTTTGGGTATTCATAATCGAACCACTGGATGGTGTTGCTAGGATGTTAGCAAGAGTGGCAATCATCACTTATGTTGGAAGCCCACCGAGAATTGGTGCAGCATTACAGGGACTGACACATGCATTGTATCTTGGTCTTGGCACAAGTATTGGCACTTTTATATGCGGATGGCTCATACAGAAATATGGATACGTTTTGGTATTCATCATCTTGGGTGTCTTCTTCCTGACTGGTTTTGGATTCTGCCTCGCCATTGATCATTTCTTCCCATCCGAGATGACGATATATGAAAGTTTTGCAACTTCATATTCACAACTTGGCTCTGCAGACAGTGAATCCGATTTTGATTTCCTCCTTGAAGATATGAACAAAAATGACAATAAAGAAGAAACTAAAGTTGATTAATGACTCTCAAGCATGACTACTTGATCTGGTAGTGACAGTAGCTTAGTGAAAGGGGTGGTAGGGAGTGGCAAGTGTCCCTGGGACCAAGTCAAAAGGGGCACGTCAGATTGTGTAAACAGCAGAGAGATGAAAATCAAATGTGACTACAGCAATGATGTTTGCTACACCACTGGGTAGCAGCGTGTAGATTTAGTTTTTAACATCAGATCATTGAGTATTTGTGAAATAGACCTTTTGCCAAAATACTGATAGGATTGAACCTTTTTCAAAACTTACAGATATCAGGCTTTCAATGCTATAATGTCGATAGGCATCTATTGGTAGGTGCAAAGTTTCTCTGTCCTAGCACTGCGAAATCTTCCAGCTCTCGATCTGGAGAGTTTGGAGCCTTTTAAGTCTCTTATTTTCCCGAGAGTTGTCCAGAAGAACGGGCTTTCGATCTCTTGGAAGTCTCCAGAAAAAAGGAGACGCAGAAATGGGTCCGAGAGTAATTCACCCTAAACATTTGGTATTTTTCGATCGCAAATCTGTCGATCAAAGTTTGATTGAAGAAAAAGGCAATTGGATTAGTTTCTTCCTTTAGCTTCAAATTTTATCGCTTAGAAGTTTCAGCCAATCATCATTAGTTTATGCCGCAATGAAACATTCGTTTTTTGTTACATTTTTCCTTTTGCTCGAAATGTTGTTCATACGGAAATTTCAAAAGGAAAAGCTTCTATCAAAAAATCCCAGTTCGATTGACCAATATACTACCTTATACTCGCCTTGTACTACTACCACTGGCTATATTGCTATTTTTCTACGACAAGAGAGCATTTTTCAACATTTATCGAGTAAACAGTTCAGTTCTGCGATACATTTTTCGAATTCTGCCAGTAAATGTATTATTTAATATTATATTTATCTGCATTATAGCACTTATTTGATCAGGCTAATACTTTCTTATGAAGATAAGTGTTTAGATTCTATGATTTGAGCTATTGTATTTAAAGTTAAACGGGTAGTTAGTTAAAAGAATTCGATTCAAATTCAGAATAGAAAATTAAACGGTTTTGCTTATTCAAGATTTTGGTTGTTAATCAGTTAACATGATTTGAATTTAGTGGTAAAATTTCTATCTTGTCTCATTCTTGTAAAATCTTGACAGGCAAACGTTCCTTATCCTGGGTTGATTTTATTACCTTATAATGGTTCCTGGTTTCCCTGTCCTAGCTCCTGTGAAAATCAATTATTCCACGTTTTTCGCACAACGCTCTTATGGCAACATTCCGTTCAATGCAACAGTCATGCTGAAATTTTTTGTCCCTAACTCGACCAATAGCGCCATGGCGGCTGGCAACTAGTTGGCAATTAGTTTTCTTTTGACGGCAACACGTTGGCGTACAGTTCCAGAAAGTTGGGCATCTTCTCCTCCAGCGATTTATGGGGGCCTATTATAGGGGGTCCAGAAGCCGCGAAACAGTAAAAAAATCAGCTTAAAGCTGCAATCCGTCGTCAAAAAATGGCTAAGCCGCTGCCGATTAACTTCACTCGCGGACATAACATTAACGGCTCTAATAGCTTGTCAATCGACATTTATCCTGTCGCTTCTCCGCTTGATCGCTTATTTACATTTCCTATTTCATTTTCGAGCGCCACAGAACCCTCTTCACGCACATTCCTTGTGAAATTCAGAACGTGTGTAGCTTTTTTCCGCTCTAAAGCCGCAGCTGCATGCAAAATGCCGTAAACCGATGTCAATACACACCAAAAAACGCAAGCTGCAACTTTTTCTGCAGCCGCAAATCGTAGAAAAAGCATCAAAATATTGGTCGAAGCCGTGAAATTGCAAACTTATAATAGGCCCCCATCTATTTGCCAAATGCCAACTGATTCTCCACTCCCGCGAGCCCTAGTTGACCCTCACGCTCTTAAAACCACAATTAACCGTATCCTTTAGGTTTTAACTAGTTGTCTGCTTGAAACTTCGATATAAGTCTGCAGATAAAATTAGCTGACGTTGGTTCTATCTATCGTATCGTAGTTCGACAAAAGCGTGGCTTGAGGCCTCCCAAGAGGGGGGGGGGTGCAAAATCACGCGATCACACGCAATTTTTCGACAACTCACGCAATCACGCACGATAAAACTTCATTTTCACGTGCATACAACTTCAGGCGTCTCTCCCCGAAATTTTGAGCAGGATCAATATTCAGGATGTTTAACTTCATATATCTAAAGGATTGGCTTTGAAAAATGCTTTCGAGGACGAGTTTGTAACAGGGAACACACAAAATTAAGATTTTAGAAGACTTGATTAATTCATCATATGAGAGAATAACAGAAATATAGTTACCTGACAATGCTTGATGGATAAAAGGGCATTTCTGCATTCAAGCAACCTCTCAATTATGTCGCCAATACTGTAAATCCCGAAATCACGAGCCGCACCAAAGCATTTCACGCGACACGCAGAAGTTTAGATTCACGCATTCACGCACAAAAATTTTTTGCTTCACGAAATCACGCATGAAAAATGGTCCAATAACGCATCACGCAGAACCGCTTGGGGGGCCTCTGGCTTTAGATTCATCGGCCTGGGAAGCAAGACCAACATGTCAGTGCAAAAGCATTCAAAGCGGTAAAATTGTCGAGCGACAAATTCAGTCTAGCAACGTTCTGCTCCAGTCCAGTTGTTCCCGAATCGGTCCAGACTCCAGGTATCTCTTTTCCAATTCCTTCCAGATTTCCGTCGTTCCGTATTTTATTTGCCAACGGCCTCATCTTGAAATCTCTTTCTGATGACGTAGCATTAAAGCGTCACCATGTAATGTGATAGCTTTGATGACAATACATGTCAGCTTACATGAAGTAACTTTGACCTTCTTTTTGACATCAATCTTTTGAATGCTGATCCTCTTGCAAGCCGCAGGCCTTTTTCAAGTCGAAAGGTTACACGCCATAAAAATGGCAAGAAATAGATCAAAGATGCTTTAAAGGTATGCATTGATAAAATAAACACATGGAAATTTCATTTCAAGCACATCGATTTGCAACTCAAAGAGTAATTACGACTTTTCTGTATGCTTTCTGCTGGCGTCGCTCCGGAGGCTAGGCCGTTGGTTGTTTGTTTTCTAAATACGTTTCTAGTTTATCGAGTGCTGACTGTACACAAAGAGCCAGGAAACCAACTACCTTATAAATACCAAGAACCACGTCTCCAACATAACACTGAGATTCTCTCGCCAACACAATGACAATGGGAAAGCTTATCAGTCGTCTTACATCAACAAAATTTTCTTCAAAAAAAGTCATTTATGTGATAATACTGACTTCTGTATTCTGGTTCTCTCTGAACGTTCTCCTGCTGATTGCGAACAACGAAGCTGCCTTGAACTCATTAGACTCTTTATCTCTGGGACTTGCCGGTCATCGATCCAGAAGAGACTCCCATTTCATGGCTGATATGGGGGTCAAACCCCTAGCCCCCAACAGTCATGACAAGAAGGCAAAGCATTACCCATGGCAGGACACATACAGAGGGGGCACGTTTATCCATAAAGACTACCTTGGTGGACAGAAACTACGGGACGTCTATGACGTTAGCAGCAAAGTCAACAAAAATCCTGGAATTGGAGAAAATGGAGAAGCAGCATACCTAACTTTGGATAGTGACAAAAAACTTTCAGAAAAATTATTCGCCAATCATTCATTCAACTCGATTCTTAGTGATAAAATATCATTAGATAGAACATTGATGGATGTCAGAGGTGACAAGTAAGTTCCCCTTAATGGACATTATCCCAGATTGTGGTGGCAGGCACTTGGGAGGCAAGTGTGGGCAAGGCATTTACCAGACTGGAACCCTTATATGCAATGCCATTTGGAGAAATCCATAGTCTCTATTGTTCCTTTATTGCACACTCAGCATTGCCCACAGAAAATCCAGTCTGACAAAGGCTTTGTTTCAGTAAAAGAGCACTTTATTTGAGACAAAGGCATTCCCCCCACCCCCTTCCCCCCATGCCAGTCAAGTGTCTGCTATTGCCCAACATCAGCCTTAAAAGGATCTTAGTCTACTGAGATCTTTAGAAATTCCTAATTGCTTAAAGCCATTTTGCAGATGGCATAATCACACACAACGGTTCCTATGTTGTAATCATGTACTGAAAGTTTTGGGTGCTATCCTGCAAAATCTTATCATAGCTATGGGTTTGTCAAAAACCACGGAGCAGAGAAACTGTTGAGGTACTGCCACATCATTCCCTATTAGTTACAGCTTTGGTTTGTTGATCAACATTGAATCTGAAATCAGTCACTTTCAGACAGATTCAGAGGTACACATTTTTTCCATCATTTTCCCAAGATGATCAGGTGTGTGTTTACCATGCTAATCGGCATAGAAATATCATTCATTTCCCTAAATACTCCCAAAAAAACAATTTTTATGTGACAATGATCTCTTCGCTAAAGTTCAGTCTTGGGAAAGTTTTATTTATATTTCTCTGTTTGCTGTTTACAGGGTATAAAGGGAGGGGCTCTCCTCCAAGCATTTTGGAGATAAGGGGCTTGGTTGGAAAGAATAGTGAGGACATACATCTTTAGTGAAACAATAGCTTTGCCACAACCCCCCTCCTTATAATCATCAACATGTCCCTCACTGCTAAGACTAGCAGGTCATGTGTTGCAAGTCACAACTTGTTGTTTGCGGGAATGTTGTAACACTGAGTCCCTAACTTTTAAATCACAATATTCCATTTCATTATTGATCATTTACTTTTCTAGGTGCAAGAAAAAGCATTTGACGTATGATGCAAAACTGCCAACTGCAAGTGTCGTCATTTGCTTTCACAATGAAGCTTTCTCCGTTTTGCTGAGAACAGTCCACAGCGTTCTCAATCGAACCCCTCCAAGGTTGCTAAAAGATATTATAATGGTTGATGATGCAAGTCTATATGGTAAGATTCCTTAACAGTTTTACATTGCATTCACTTATTGTTATTTGAAGCTGGGAAAATTTATAAACAAGCTACTGAATGGGGCTCAGTTGGGGTCTAAGGTACAAAAGAGAGCCTAAAGATGGGTGTGTCATTCAGAAATCCATCATGACCACATCCTTAAAAGACCCAATTTAGCTCTGTTAAAACTAAACCCCTCCACTCTTCCTTTAGACTAGAAAAGAACCCCATTGAATAGTTGATTGATATTATTATATAAGGTTGCTTACTCTGTACTGACAGTAATATAATTTATGCTAATGTTAATGTAATGCAAATGCCAATTATAAATTCTGTAAGGGGAGTGCAAATCACCCCCAAAAATGCAAGACCTAATTTTGAAAAGAGGGGCCATGCCCCCTGAATGCCCCCCTAAACCCCTGAAAATAATCTCTGATTTGATGATGTTTTGAAAACTTTGTCCAAGAAGGATCAGAAAAACAATCCTGCTTTTTGGCTAAATTGTCATAAATGGGCGGTATAACAATTTACTATTTCAAATAAGTACTAAAACCTTTATATATTGCTTGGATAACCTTATAACATTAGGAAATGTCAATGCAAACATATTGGACTAGTGTCTTGAATTTATGCATATCTTGGCTTTTTCCCATGGCTGTGGGTTAATATTGACCATAATTGTCTTTAGAGAAAGTTGTCCCAGGATAATATAATAATACATGTTACATTATAATAAATATTACATTGCATAGCATAACATTATTTAATATGGTATAACATTATTCAATTATTTTTATGTAAAAGGATAGGATGAATTTTTCCACAACTAAGTAACATCCCAAAATTAATGGAGTTTGAACCCAAGACTGGATGATCAGAGAGCCAAGGATGATTCCACTGAGCTAAAGAGCAAAAAAAATTGCTGAGTAACTCTCCAAGTCCTATATCCAAAGGCTCCCCTCTAACTTGTGAAATGGAACTTTGCTATATTTAACGAGATTTCGAGATATTAAGGGCTTTCCCAAGCCAAGGTTGGTTGCCTCAAAGAGACCAAGGCCTACCAAAATGTCTTTGGCCCAAAGAATTTTCGGTGTTTTACAGAAAAGAGTGCTTGCGTTTCTTGGCAACACTAGCTGGCCATGTGGCCCTTTTCACCCGACTTCAGTGCTTTTTGAGAAAGTTTAAGAACCATTTCTCGTGATTCCTGTGACTTTTGTACCCAAAAGTTATTTATCATTCACCAAAAACCATTTTTAAAAGAAGGAGGACGGAGGGCATTTAGCGTTGAGTGAAAATCAGCGTATGGTGTTCCAGCGATTAGGCAAGCATTTGAGCTTTCTCTACAGGATATTTCGACTCTCTTTTACCCTTATCGTTGCATAAGCTCATAAACTTGACTTCTTTAAGCTTGATGTTTCACCACGCACTGCGAAAACTAAACTTGTTTATTTAGCTGTCTTATTTTTTCATTTACTGTCACCTCAGGCATAGAAAATTTCACAAAATCTGAAGACTTCAAGCTTCATAAGTAAACACACGATTCTTGTAATCTCCTCAAACAGTGAACATTTTCTTGAACTTAATAAGCAACTTTTCCGTATTTACTGAAATGCGAGAATATTTGAGAGTATTTGAGGTTGCTACACAATTAACTATTTGCGAGATGTCAATACTTTGCCATTAATTTTGCCGTTGAATTTGGACCACATTTCTGGAGAGTAAGATGAGATAGTACAGTTTTACCGGTCAACTTTCTCCTTATAACGTTCTCTCGGATATACCATACTGTTCAAATTGTCCCTGGGAGTGTAGACTGTATTCGAGCAATCTCTGTGGAGGGGTCCACAAGACATTGTTGCCTCCTTTGCGTGCCCATACACTCTTTTTCTTTTATAAGAACAATTTTATAAGAACACGAGCCTGGGTTTTGCCCGGATTTTGCGAACAAATAAAGAACAAGCTGAGGCTGGCCTTTTAAAAAGCGCTAAGAATATCAGCTAAATATGTAAGCCAGACAGTCAAACTGAACGTAAAAAGCAAGCAAACAAAGAAATAGACAAGATTGCTGCATTTTCACACAAACCTAGTACCACTCTAGACTTTCATTAAAAAATATAGATATCTAAGTAACCAAGGAATTAAGAACAGATTAAGAACATTTCAGGCTCAAAAACGGCAAAATCTTAAGAACAGCCAGCCTCGATCAAAATTTCCTGGTTCTTATAAAAGAAAAAGAGTGTATGACACTAAATGAAATTTGTCATGGTTTGATTAATCATTTCATCATTTTAACGGGGAAAGATTTTAACGTTTGAAAGTATTTTGATATTTTGGCCTATTTTTTCTTACTGATTCTTCGTTACCTTTATACAGATTTTCTAAAGAAGCCAATCGATGACCACGTGGCGAAGCTATCCCCGAAAGTCAAAGTGATTCGAAACAAAAACAGACAAGGCCTGATTCGATCCAGGCTCAACGGAGCTGCCGCGGCCAGAGGTGACGTCATCGTTTTTCTTGATTCTCACTGCGAAACGACACCTGGATGGATCGAACCGCTTTTGGCGCGAATCAAAGAAAGTCGCTCTAACGTCGTTGTTCCGACGATTGAGGTAATCAATGCCGATACCTTGCAGTATCAAGCAGCTGCCAACCCTGATCAAAGAGGAGGGTTCGGATGGGATTTGTTTTATAAATGGAAGCCTATACCAGCAGAAGAGCAACAACTCAGAAAAGATGAGACTGACTTTATAAGGTTAGTAAATTTAGTTTTGTAGCTGATTGTTGGTTTTGGTTACTAAGATGTAGGGATCTGGTAAAGAGACCCAATTTGATATAAAGAAGACGTTTCTCTGAACGACATAACGACGTCAGATTAACGTTAATTCTCCTTCACAAGAACGCTCTGCACTGCGCGGCCCGTGTTTGTTGTGCTCATACTGGTTGTGAAGAGACGATGATTGTCTTGGATAATTCCATTCACTGCATGTCCAAGCTGTATTGTGCTGTCTTGGTCAACTGTTAATGTTTCGGCCTATCTCGACGTTGCATGCAACAAGAACTTATTGCCGACTACAAATCGGTGTTTATTTGGAACTAATTTATGGCAACTGACCTGTTGAGATAAGCGCTTTGGCATTTAGTTGGTAACTAGTTCCTTGTTTACTAAAACTTGTTGGCGCACAGTTCAGGAAAGTTGTGCATATTCTAATTCAGCGATTGGTTGAGCGTTCTTGAAACTGTGATCAATTTTATCCAATAGGTTCTGACCAGTTGTTGTTAAGTCGACATAAGTTTGCAGGTTCAACTAGTTGGTATTAAGTTTATCTCATTCTAAATCGACATAAGCCTGGCTTAAGACTTTAAAAATGCTTTGCAGTGAAAGCTTCAAAAGTCATTGCAAACCGTAGCAGCAATTCAAGGTTTTTTTCTTTTGGTCCCTACTCATTCATTGTCGTAGAGAGGTTTTCACACCTTTTCTCAAATTTTCGCTATTTCTAGGACTCCAGCTATGGCCGGTGGCCTCTTCGCCATTCACCGGAAGTATTTTTATGAGATTGGATCATATGATATGGAGATGGACATATGGGGAGGCGAAAACTTGGAAATGTCTTTTAGGGTATGTAAGGATATGATGAACTAGCTAATAGTTTTTGAGTGGTACGAAATTTCGAAATTGTAAGAGACAGCGGAAACATCTCTGGACATGCTTAAAAGCTTTTTTCGTCTGGCACTCCTCAGAGTATAAACGTCAGAAGCAGAAACATTTGAGTAAGGGGGTATTTATAGCCAGATGCAGATCCAAATGCACCAATCAGAAAGAGAAACCGAATTGGCATTGTGTTTTAATCCGCTTGCGGGATACATCGGGAAGATCAAAATAATTGATTTCGAGAGTCCTACTTAGACTTTTTACCTTCCTCCCACTCTTTCGGAAACAGCTTCTAATAACAACAACGACAACAACACAGCTGATTCCTCAGAGTACTATGAAGCAAAAAGCAACCTGTTGTTGTGGTTGTTCGGGTAATTGTTGGTTGTTGTTTGCGAATGGTACGACTCGTGTAATAAGTCTACGTCCTACTGAGAAAACGAACTCTATCTGTCTACACCGAACCGGCCTTTTGGTTTTGATAAAGACAGATTCAAAAACTCCTAAATGGAGCGAAGATCTTTTTTTGCCAATGATTTCAAAACAATTCTCGCTGTAATTTTCTGCACAATTTGGGTTGTCAATAGGGTGTTGTCTTATGGCCGAATCGTGTTTGAGGCTAGATTCTTGCTCAGACCAGGGGGGGTGGTTGCTCTCTTTGGCGAAAATTGTGCTGTCAAATAAAAGTAGGGACATGCTGTTTAACTCTCCTAACCTCTGGGAAGTGCGACCAGATATCGTTGATATTTATCGTTGTATTAAACAACAAGTTCAAACTAGCATTCTTCAACGCAATTTTCTGCAAAGAGAGCAACCATGGATGCTCTTTGCTTATTTCGTGTGTTTCTTTTTTGGGTCACCAAATAAGAAGACAGTTATTTCTATAGCAACACAGTGGAATAATTTTTATGAAAATTTTTTAGATTTGGATGTGTGGTGGCAGAGTGGAGATCATTCCTTGTTCAAGAGTTGGTCATATATTTAGAAAATATACAAGCCCGTACAAATTTCCTGATGGCGTGGAGAAAACCTTGGCTAAAAATCTCAACAGACTTGCTGAAGTTTGGATGGATGAATTCAAAGAATTATATTACCAGAAAAGACCACATGCGAGGTTAGAATTTTATTTTTGTTCCGTGCCGCAGGGGGAGAGTTTTGTAGTTCAGTGCAAAATGCTGAGTGGTCGAGTATAACGTTTTCAGCTCTAGAATGTCTCATAGAATTTCAAGGATCTCAAAGCGAGAATCACCTTAACTCTTTTGTGTCCAACAATTTGAGCCCCTATGACACTGGTGTGGTGAACGAGGTACCAAGACCTTAATTAAGCCCACAATCGAAGCTTCGTCAAGATCAATTTTGAGTTCGACAAGCCCATTGCTAAATCAGTGGCCTTTGCCTAATCGTTGTTATATCGTACTCTTTCCGCACAGACTGTTTTAATCTTTAAACCTGCGTTAACAAGCATATTGCTTGCTTCCTCACTTACTTCTGAATACAGGTTGCTGCATAGACTTATTACATTAATCGTAGTTATCGCTATTTAGTCTTGGACGCTCAAACTACTCTAAGCAAACAGCTGAATGGTTGTTGTTGTTGTTGTTGTTGCTGTTTGCGGGGAGTGGGACTCATGTAATAAGTTTAGATCCTGCATGCAAAAGATGGCGACCTCTTCTATCAGTCCTTTCTTTACAACCTCGTCCCAGGCCACAATGCAATTCTCTCGAATCTCACAGGAAAATCAATTTGGTATCGAATATGGTCAGTTTCACGTAGTTTCACGTAGTTTCACGTAGTTTCAGGTAGAGGCCTACTCATCACGAGGGACGAAGTTACTTTTTTATATTGAGGACTTTCGAAGGGAATAATTCATGGGAAAAATTTTCTTGGTCACGGGAATTCAACAAATTCAACATGTTTATGCATTTGCACTTCTAGAACATTTTGTTGTCTTATTCAACGCATATAATTTTGTACAATATTCAAGAGCGCCTCCTCCCTTCTTATTTCTCTTTCTTATTGGTGTCTGGATATATTCTAAGGCTATGACTTTGTATCTTTCTACAGAAACATGTACTATGGAGACATAAGCAAACGTGTTGAATTAAGAAAGAAGTTGAAATGCAAATCATTTAAATGGTATCTTGACAATATTTATCCTGATTCACAAATGCCTGATTTGTATCCTCCAGCTAAAGGAGAGGTAATAAACATTATTCTTTTTCATTGAACTTTATTATGTATTCAAAATTTTGAGCAACAGCAGAAACATCTCTGGACATAATTGAAAGCTTTTTTCGTCTGACACTCTTCAGAGTGTAAACGTCAGAAACAGACCGAAACAATTAAAGGTGGAGTTTATAGATAAGGATCGAAATGCACCAATCAGAAAGTAAAGCCAAATCGGTATTTTATTTTAAAACACCAATCAGCTTGTCGGATACAGCGGGAAGACCAATAGAATTAATTGAATAGTCCAAACGAGAAAACGAACTCTATCTGTCCACACAGAACCGGCCGTTTAGTCTTGCTTGACGCATGTCTTAGGAATGTCGGACCAGAAAAAGCTTTAAAGTTTTTCCAGAGCTGCTTCCACTATTTCTCGCAGTTTTGAAATTTTGTACTACTAAAAGACTATTATGCATTAGTGTTGGTTTACTTCTATTACAACCATACCGCAATATGACGAGATTTAGGTGAAATTGCCAGTTTACTATGGTAGCAATTTCAGACGTTTAAAAACAATAGTCCTTCCTTAAAATTTTGCCAATGATTATTTGGGAAACAAACAGGCTTCTGGGGCAGGATGAGGGACCTACTGGGCAAAATATAAGTTGCTTTTTCACAACAGGGTATTACATTGCTTACTTATTCAGCTTGAATCTAATCTTTTCTTTGTGTGTAGCTCTAAGGTTAGTCATTACCTTCGTCTATTCTTTCAGATCCGTAACCCATCTAGTGGCTATTGCTTGGATTCTATGGGTGTCAAAGATGGAGGTGGAAAATTAGGAATATTCCCATGCCATGGTCAAGGAGGCAATCAGGTATTCTTAATGCACACCTTGCTTTATAAATCGTCTTTACCAAATACCTATAATACTTGCTCTAGAGTTTTAGTCTGTTTGCATCATCTGCTGTATGGATACCTGAAATCCTGAATTATTCTGCTTGTTGACTTGCTTGCTTGCTTTCATGCTTGCTTGCTTTCATGCTTGCTTGCTATACTAGTTTGACTCCTAAGTTGCTTGCTAGCTTGGCCGCTAAGTTGCTTGCTTGCTTGCTCGCTAGCTATGCTGCTGAGTTGCTCGCTTGCTTGCTACCTTAGTTGCTAAGTTGATTGTTTGCTTGTTTGCTTTTGTGCTTGCTTGCTTGCTTGCTTGCTTGGCTGCTAAGTTGCTTGCTTGCTTTTTAGCTTGCCTGCTAGTTGTTTGCTTTCTTGGCTGCAACGTTGCTTGCTTTCTCGCTTGGCTGCAAAGTTTCTTGCTTGCTTGGCTGCTAAGTTGCTTGCTTGCTTGCTTGATTTTAAGCTTGGCTGCTAGTTTTTTACTTGCTTGGATGCTAAGTTCGTTGCTTGGTTGCTTCATTGACTGCTTAGTTTAATTGCTTGCTTGCTGACTGTTATTTTTAACAACTGAATCAAGCCTTTCGTGTAAACATTCCGCGTAATCAAACGCTAAATACTTTCTCGTAAACAGCCTTAATGTTTACAAAGTTAGACTGATGATCGTTTTGAGTTGTAGTACTAATTATCATTATCTTCTTTCCAGTTTTTCATTTTCTCCAAAACTGGCGAAGTCATATTCGAAGAAGAAAATTGTTTGGATGTATCAAGTTCGAGTCTTGGCTCTAACATTGACTTGATGAAATGCCACGGATTCAAAGGCAATCAACAGTGGAAACATGACAGGCTAAAGGTAAGTGACCATGTCGACTTTTTCTTTGGTCCTTTTTCCAAGAGGCTAACTGTGAACTAATCTAGACAGAGCTCTACTTAAGACATGAGCTCAAGTCTTTTAAATGCTTGCATTTCGAAGCAATGTGTTCTATGGTCAAGCGAGTGTTTGTTTTCCTCATCATATCTCTTATTTTTGAACTACGAGTGCTTCAAACTGCATTGTAACTCTGACAATATATATTAATATGTATGGAGCTGGACAAGGCTCAACACAGCCAAAACACAAAGTCAAACAGGAGGAGAGCCTTTGGCTGTATTAGTTGGAGAGTTAATCCATGATTTCATTGAGCTCTGTAGATCAGTGGAAACGTCATTGGCTCTCTAATCATGCAGTCCAGGTTCGAATCAATCTTTTTTGGTACGCCACTTGTGGAAAATCTATCCTAGTGTTCCCAGTGTTCCCAATTCATGCGTTCCTTTTTGCTTTGACACCGTTGAGTTTTTATCTGGTCGAATTCCTCTATTCCATTTTCCGTTCACCTTGCACCTGGGTGTGAGCACTGCTAATTTTTCTTGACAGGGAACTTTAAAGCATGTTCCAACTGGTAATTGCATCGATAGAGGTCAAAATAACGCAGATAAACCTATTATGAACATTTGCGATGGTCGTGAAACACAAATATGGACGTTCGGATTCTATAACTCAACCATATTTCCTGTTTAACTGCATATTAAAACTCTATAGCAACCCTATACAATGCCTAAATTGATATAGAAACCCTATGTCACGTATACATTGTTTTTGATATAGCTTAAAATTCACTTATTGGTAAAGTAACCCTGTGCAGTAAATGTACAGTACAGTGGGGGTATTTGGGAGAGCGTACTGTCTGTAAGATACATTTTGGAAGTGAGGGACACCCAGAGCCCCCAGACCCTCATTTTTTTAGTAGAAATCCTTTACGAATCAAAAGAAATCAGATTTTTTTGCAAATAGTTAGTTCTTTAGGAAGCGACGTAGCCAGGCAGATCATGATTCCTCTCCCCCCTTCAGCTAAGAATCACCCCCATAAACATGCAGATTCCCACCTGTAACTGTCATGCTATACCCCTACAGAAGTTAGATGTGTCACTGTACTGCATCTTCATTTTACTATCTGATAGTCTTTATAGTTTTATAATGTACTGTAGTTCTGTAGTTTGTCCAGTAGGCCTAAACATATAGTCTTAGAGCACAGCTTTCATTTCGTTGCTTTTTGTGATTTGTAGAAGCCATATTCGTTTTGCCTCGGAATCATGTGGCGTTTTGCCTCTGATAGGTTTCATATTCATGCACCTGTCAACAATTGTAGTGCCGTATGCATGTTTTTTCTTTAATTTTTGTGATCCTAAATTATGATTATTAGTCAATAAGATGAATTAATAAATTATCAATTAATAAATATAAATATATTTTATGTTTTTGCTTTAGAAATTTGCTTAAATAATAAAACTCTTCAGATTTTAATGGTTTTATAAAAAAACCAATAGTCTTCGAATTTTGTCTGCGAAAATCTTAAATATACAATAAAATTTTGCTGGACGACCTAGAATAATAGGATATGAGGGGTATCAATTACTTTGCGAAATCTTCCTGAAATGACGATGCTAAGGAACAATGTAGGAGAACTGCGCTGAAAGTTGCGGTATAAAATGAGCATGCCACGTGCTAAAGGTTTTTCCTAGGAATAGCTAGTGTTTCATCTTGGTCTAACCCAGATATCTTGTAGTTTCAGGAGTTCAGTGATGACGAGGCTCGAGCCGGTAGGTAGGTAGGAGGCATGGTAGCGTCACAGCCAGGTCAAGGTCTTGCTATTTTTTCTAAGACTAGTAAATCTGAGATCCTAGTGACTGGCACTAAATATAGTTTGTCCCGCTTTTAAGACATGACATTTTGGATACAGCCTACTGTTTCAAAACAATGAACTATTGTTTTACCTATTGCATTAGCATTCGTCCATTTTCAAGGCTGTAGCTTCCCCTATGTTTGTTCCCGTTATTTCCGGCGTCTTTCGCTCAATAAAGTACCCGCTTTCAAGAAACGACAGTTTTGGGTACAGCCTATTCGGGTAGATTCTTCTTCTTCATTTGTTTCTTAAAAGAGGAACAAGCTATATCCACTTATCCATCACTCCACCTTCACCATACCTTAAACCTCAGCATAGCTTCAAAATCTTATTTTTTTTTTCGGTTAATCCCGTGCAGAAGGCCTACAGAGGTTGATAAATATTCAATATTTTGTAATCCTTTATGATAACTTCGCTCACCATTTTAACAAGTATTCTCTGTTCGTAATTATCCCTTAAAACGCAGCTAGCATGATACTACTGAATATGTTGATTTTATGGTTGGCATAACCTTAGGCCGGTTGCTCTGGGGACAGCTGACAATGTCTGCTTGTTTGGGTTGTTTGGTAGCTTTATTGACGGTCACTTTTTCAAAATTCTTCGACTTCATATTCATATTGACTCACTGACTAGCGTTTTGTTTCATACCATTTTCAAGGAATGTTCACTGCATGCGGCATTCGTTAACGTCTTCACTTCGTAAGCATTCGTCAGCATGTACATTTCATTACGCATTCGTCAGCATCTTCTCTTATTCCTCAGCATGTTCATTTCATACTGTATTTGTCAGACATGTTCATTTTATAGTGTCTTCTTCAGCATTTTCGTGTCATATTGCATTCTTCAGCATGTTCATTTCATACTGCATTCGTCGGCATTGTTATTTCATACTGTATTCGTTAGCATTTTCATGACATACTGCATTTTTCAGCATGTTCATTTCATACTGCATTCGTTCGTCAACATGCTCATTTCATACTGTATTAATCAGAATCGTCATTTTATACTGTATTCATCAGCATGTTCATTGTATATATACTTCAGCAAGTTTATTTCGTACTGTATTCGTCTGAATCTTCATTTGGTACTGTGTTCGTTAATTTTATCGTTGTATTTTCAGCATTTTCATTTTAAATGTGATCATTAGCGTCTTCATTTCAATCTGCATTTGTCAGCATGTTCATTTTACATTGAATTCGTTAGCATGTTGATTTCATTTCATCCTGTATTCGTCAGCATGCAGTAATACCTACTTAATAGAGATACAATTTTTTTTAATTAGCAACCGCTCAATAAGAAACTAGGGCTGAACTGACCTTAACATTAAGCAACTTGAGGGCTCCATTGAGTTACTGTAAGCAACTAAGAAGTCAAACAACCAAGCTTATTCTCTTTCTTGCGTTAGGAAATTGTTCTTCGTTCTTATGTTTTGCATGTTGAAGTTCGTTAGCTAACGTTTTTCCACTTACTGTCTCCCAAAAGTCATGTTGTAGGCCTAACAGATGACGATTTTGACCCGCGAAGTCAGGGGTGGTTAGTAGGTACAAAAAATGTTAAGCAACGTTTAAGCAACTTTGAGGGCTTAAATGTCTAAAATTTTAAGCAACTTTGAGGGCTGGACGAAAGTCAAGTTGCTTATTAAAAAAAAAAGAGTGTATGTTCTGTGCACCTGTATAAAATGCTGTTTGGTGCACGTTTAGGTATGTTATTCGTATTTCTTGTGCATGGAAATGCCTTGTTTAGTCAGCTTAGCCTACTTAGGTAAGCATTCATCCGTCATTTTAAGAGCTCACACAGAGAGGTCCATGCTCGGGTCTATGAATCTATTAATGAGCATTTAATGACGATTTAGTCTGAGCGTACGATTGGCTCACAAAAATACAAAATGCATATTTATGTTAAGCGTTTATCCTATGAATTAGTTGCCGTTTAGAATCGCTGAGTTTATAGTACACGAGTTAGTTCTAGCAAAGCTATGTGAGGACCAGTGTTCAGCGACTGTTAGGTTTTTTTAGCTATTTTCAGAGATAGTGCTGTTTTGGGAGGTCAAAAGCATGCTGAATCTCACAGAAAAGCGAAGATATCACCGAAGAGTATCATCCGTCAGCACAACTAATCTTGTACTGCCAGGATCAGCCCCGACAAGTCCTTGTCCGATGTCAGGATTGCTTGCGAGGACCCCAGACGACAACAAGTCAACCAGTCATGGAGGATTCAAATTTGGATTTTCCAACAAAGCGAGAAGTAACAGCCATACAAACGAGACGAGCCTAAAGACCAATTTCATGTCGAGGCTTTCATCGCCAGTGGAGACCGGTTATTACAACCAAGGTTTTGAAGAAAGTCTGTCGCGACGTCCGTCCAACAGGACTGACGGGTCTGGAACTAGTGAGGAGGACATGAAGAGTATCTATCTGACTGAGGCTTTGGTTCACGAGGAAGATGAATGTGATGAATGGCGAGCTGCAAAGGCCTGAGCAGGTAGAAATGAAAGAGCTTCACCGTCAGCATCGTTCGGTAAGATCACTTCCAAAATAACATCACTTAATATTGTACAAAAAGAATATATTATATGGTATATAATTTCTATTTTAATCTACTTTATATGTGTGATTTATTTTTATCATATTCTAAACCGTGGTTCTCCACTTATCTCAATGCTATATAATTTCGTCAACTTCTGCCTCCATGTGCCACCTGGGGGCCAATATAGGTTTGCGGCTTCACGGCTTCGACCCCTATTTTGAGTGCGGCTTACGGATTTCGCGATGCTTTTTCTACGTTTTGTGGCTTCAGAAAAAGTGGCGGCTTGCATTTTTTGGTGTGTATTGACGTCGGTTTGCGGCATTGTGCATGCGGCTGCGGCTTTTGAGCGGAAAAAAAGCTACACACATTCTGAATTTCACAAGGAATATGCGTGAATAGGGCCCTGTGGCGCTAGAAAACGAAGTAGGAAAAGCAACCAAGCGATCAGGCAAACAGCGACCGGTTAAATGTCGCTTGACAAGCTATTGGAGCCGTCAGTGTTATGTCCACAAGTGATGTTAATTAGCAGCGGCTTTGCCATTTATTTGACGACGGATTGCGGCTTTGAGCTGATTTTTTCGCGGTTTCGCGGCTTCTGGACCCCCTATAAGTGGCCCCCCACCTGCTACCATGCCCTTCTGTCATCAAACCTTGGCAATGGCTGCCCTTTTTCGTTGCTATGGAAAATACCCATTATACTAGATCATTCTCGGCTAAAATACGGTTAGTGAGCACCGGGCAAGTGACTCTGACTTTAGGGTTAGTTTCAAGGCCTGAATTTATACCCAGATCCGGATCGAATGCACCAATCAGAAGGTGAATCCGAAATAGCATTGTATTTTCAACACCAATCAGCTTGCGGGATACAACGGAAAGACCAATAGAATTAATTGGAGAATCCAAGTGAGAAAACGAACTCTTTCTGTCCACATGGAACCGGCCTTTGGTTTGATGTGATTCCAAATTGCAAAACAGATTCCAAAACCCCTAAAGGGACCTCTTAAACAACTCTATTTAATAATTGTTAGGAATGTTACTTTTCGCTCCGTTTATCGTTTTCTAGGTACTATCGAAAGAAGAATTAAGTGAAACGCTCAAAGTTAAATCGAAAGATACAGTCTCGAGGCGTGAAGTAAAAACCAGCCAATTTACTGAAGAGGAACTCTTCACACGAACCTCGAACCAGGTTGACAATGCTACGAAAACACCAAGTCGTTTCATCAGCCTACAACCAATTTCTCCTGGCACATTCAAACATAGATATACAGAACCAAACATCAGCCAGTCGCGAAATTTGTTCAAACAGCGAGTTTATCGTTGCTTTTCTGAGAGTGTCGCAGGCAAAGAGAAGGATGCACTATGTTCACAAACTTCGATTTTCAGTGTCAGCCAAATTAGTTCGATTCTGGGATCATTTCGTGGCTCAAAAGTCATTGAAGCAGTCAACAGTGGTTTCGCAACGCAACTTGATTATTCGATTTTTCTGCGATATGACTTTCCGTTCGAGAATCTCATTTTTGAAGGTGGTGGAAACAAAGGAACTGCGTATGTTGGGGCTTTACAGGTACGTGGCTTATTTCTTTTGCATTTGTTTCTAGTAATGTTGTTGACTTGATGTCGTACCCCGTTAAAAAAAGTCGCTGTTGCTACCCATCCAAAAGGTACCTAAATAACTGTTTGTAGCCCTGTGCGCACGGAAACGGTATCATGGATCCTTCTGGGTCCGTTCTTAAGCCTTGTCTCATCCAAGGTTATCGGGGCCTAACTAATAATCGTAGCTATAGTGGTGTTCTTTCTCGAGGCTTACCCGTACCAGCTTGGGAACGGACCCAGTGCATCAGCTCCATGTGGCCAGCATGTCATAAATCGCGCATGCTTGAAACTCTATCTCATTCTTTGATTATTCGATACGATCAGATAGCTGTTACACAGTGCAAATGTGGTGCCTCGAAATACTCTTCAGGTGATCAATTAAAAATGGCGAACGTATGATAAGGCCCTGAAGTTTCAAGATGGGGAAACAGTTATGATCAATGGGGGAAATTTTGACGAGTGGCTATGGGAAATCGGTGATAAGTCATACAGTTTATCTCCTTTTGACAGAAACTATAGGATAAATCTGATTTGAATTCGATAAGAGCTTCCTAATGATTCTGTCGCTTTGTTGTGCTTTTAATTTTTAAAATCGATGCCTTGATCGATGCAGTCTAAAATTCCGTCTGAAATTTCAAATATTGTCAAGCATGGACCTAAAAAGGCAAAATGAACCATATGTGCATGCGCAGTTATCAAGAACATGGAAAGAGAGGTGTGAATTGGCGCCAAAAGTCAACAAAAATTTCGCGCGCAACACGTGCGCCCAAATCCCAAAGTGTGTTTGAAATATTCGGCAGAAATCGAGCATGGTTTAGTGCCGTGCGAGTGCGGTTTAGTGAGCTAACGACTAAAGTCAGGGTTGATCTTTTTTATAGTCTTAGAGGCATAGTACTCAAAATTTCCTCGAGTTTGTTGAAAGGCGCGAATCTTTTCTGAACCGCGCGGCTATTGATTGATCTCGAACGTGAAACATTTATTTTGTTCGAGATACTATTTTATTTTTTTCTAGAGTTTATAGTTACTGTAGTTAGGCATAAGCTAACTTCGTGGGAGACGATTTCCATGTTTTGTTCGTTTCGAAAACTCTAAATCTTTCTTTAGAAATAAGAAGTTGTAAAACGTTACATTCAACCATATTATCTAAGGATTAATACAAATATCTGACAATTATTACTTTGGATATGATGGTGCTTTCCTCTTTGTAATAATTCAATAGAAAACAATAAAAACTGTTTGGAAGTGTCACTTGTTGCTCATTTCATCTTTTTGCCATTTTCGAAAACAACTTGTGAATTTAGCTTCATTCTCGACGATTGTAAATAAAGTTAGGGATTCACTAGCCCAAGAAGAGTATCAAAGAGCTTTAAAGTTATAAGCTTTAAAAATCTAAGCTTTAAAAATCTGAAAATTACCCATGGCAAGAAAGAAAAAGATCAGTACATCTTCAGTCAACGATCTACACATCGCACTTTCATCTGTGGCGTCGCAAACTGCCTCGAAACTTGTCCTCGAAAATATTTCTGCCGAATTACTCGACGAAGAGTTGTACGAAAATCACGATTTTTCGTTTGAGAATCTGGTTTTTGAAGGTGGTGGAAATAAAGGAATGGCTTATGTTGGGGCATTACAGGTACCTTAGAACCAATTTTTGTTTAATAGAATCTTTTACTCCTGTATAACTTAGAAACTATCCGAGTTTTCACGATGCTCTTCTAGCGTCGACTTGAAAGAGGTCCGACTTGACCATGTTAAGGTGGAGCGAGTTGGTAGTGGGGCGAGTTGACCTGTTACCCTTCTAGCTAGCCTGCTTTTATTTTGTATGATTGGAGTAAATTCCTTTCATTCGATTCGATTTGATTTGTTATGATTTGATTTGATTCACATAACTTGACTTGATGTGATTTACCTTGACTTGACTTGACTTGACTTGACTTGACTTGACTTGACTTGACTCAGATTGACTCATTAACTTAGCTGACTTGTCTTTACTCGACTTGCCTTGTCTTGACGTGACTTGATTTTACCCAACTTCTCTGGTCTGGTCTGGTCTTGTCTTTTCTTGTCTTCTCTTGACTTGTCTTAACTTTACTCGACTTGACCCGACTTAACTCAATTGACTCGCCTGACTTGACTGGACTGTGTACTGGTCTGGACTAGACTGGACTGGACTGGACTGGACTGGACTGGACTTGACTTGCTTGACTTGACTTGACCTGACCTGACCTGACCTGACCTGACCTGACTTGACCTGACCTGGCCTGACCTGACCTGACTTGACTTGACTTGACTCGATTTGACTTGACTTGACTTGACTCTTAACTTGACTCTTGACTTGACTCTTGACTTGACTTGATTTGACTCAGATCATGCTCAGATTGACTCATTAACTTAACTATTGTAATTGTAATTAATTGTAATTGTACATTATTTATTGTTAGTATTTACAATAGTGAAACACTAATTCATACTAACATGAAGCAACTCCAGAGATTGCATTAAAGCATCATTTGTTACAAAACGAACACGCACATTTTTTGTTTAGGAACCATGTTTTTATCAAGCCTTTAAACTCTTTGTTATTTCGGGCTAACTTGACTTCACTCGATTTGATTCGATTCTGTTCTGTTTGATCGTTGAAATGGTTGTTTACTGTTGAACTTGCAAGTTTTTTATTGCCACGTCGTTAAACATTTATGGAGAAGGAAACTCGTTGATAGTGTTTGTTACAAAAGCGCTAAGCAAAGAGGGTACTTCGGGGTTTGCGGTATTGCGGTATCGGGGGTAAGATATGCGCGGTATTTCGGTATTGAAGGAAAAACCTGGCGGTATTGCGGTATTGAAATTTCACAGCGCGGTATTCGGTATTTTACGAACCTTGAAAGGAGCAGCTAAGAGCCATAGCAGAAGACAAAACTTAAGAGTTACCAGACATCAATACAAGAAATGAAGTCGAAATGAGGAGAAGATTAATGTATTGAATTGTGAAATTCAACCAGTATAATTGTTTTGGCGCACCGAACCGGCCAAAGATATGACTTTTTCGACAGTAATTTGTGATAATTTTCTGTTTACTTCATGACTTTAGATTTCTGTTCCACGACGATACATTTGGTTGCGTTTGGTTAGTTGATTTTACCATTTTTTTGCGCGATTTTATATTTTCGTTGCGCGATTTTGCATTTTGGTTCCACGACTTAAAATCGATGCAGTAGGCTTGAAATAGTGAGTGACGTTTTTGACTGACACTGTTTGCAGTGATAGAAGACATATAATAACAAGTTAAGCAATACACGGGACCAGTTTTTAACCAAAATTTTCTAAAATTTTCAGAGCTCTCAATGTTGTGTCTTGAGTTTTACCCTGGGTTCTTGAGTTTATAATTACGCTCTTATTAAGTTCTTTCCTCCTCTTTGACTGTTTCATCTCTGCCAAAACGAGGATATTCTTTCATTTTATCCAAAATAGGGCGTTTCCCGGCACACTAAAGGGCGTTTCCCGGCATTCTAGAGGGCGTGGTCCTAAAAATTTTTCTGGTGGCTAACCCCCAGACCCCCAAATTTCGCTCTCTTTGCTCGCTAGTCCAGCTTAACATGAACTAACTACGGATCTGGAGGGAGAAATGGGACAAATGTATTAAAGATGGATTCTAATTCTTATACACAGGTGTTCTGTGTCATAATAAGATTAACAATACTGATATTTTAGTTTTCAGCAATTTGCGGTATTTTGCAATTTTTTCGTGCGATATTCGGGATTCAGCGATTTTTTGGCCCGGTATTGCGGTATTGAGACCCCCCCGAAGTACCCCTCCAAAAACAATGAGTAGTATTAAAATTGATAGGCCTAGTAATAGAACAGAGACACGAAGGGCTTTGGATCCTACGAATTTGAAAACAAACGGATTTGCTGGTACTGTCGTAGATTATGGACTATTGCTTTCAAATTCATTTTCTCTCGGAGTACCAAGTCCAAGGGACACGCTAGTAGAAGAATTTGACGAAGTTGAGGAGTACATCTTCGACGATTGCAGCTTCCCCTTCGAATGCCTGGTTTTTGAAGGTGGCGGTCTAAAAGGAATGGCATATGTAGGCAGTCTTGAGGTATAAATTTATTCTGATCTTCGAAAGTTTTAGATTTATTTATCATTCTTCAATGAAAAGTTTGGAGCATGGGCGAATTCACTCCTTGGAATCTTCTACACCCCCAGCTGGAATGGTATCAGGTCGATTCGCCCAACCTCCGTTTCGCCCAACTTCCTTTTCGCCCAAGCTGGTCGTTTAGCCCAACAAAATTAATTGCTATTTATCACTTGTTTAATCACTAAAACAGTCACCAAGGTGATAATCGGGGAATTGGGGGCAGAGACCCCAATGTTATCGATCAAATAATTGACAAACTACAAGAAAGAAGTTACCTGCGTCATTTTAGGTTGGGCGAAACGACCATGATGGGTTGGGCAAAACGTCTTGAAAAGGCTGGAAGGTATCACTATTGTTTTTGTAGGAATCTTGCAACAACACTTTTGTTTCAACAGGGAATCTCGTACGCGTTTTCAAGGAGTGAATTGTCCCTCGGTTTGGAGAGCATATAGCTAGTGTGTATGGTTAAAGTCATGGCTTCTTGAATTTTACGGAGACTTCTTCGTGCGTAGCTTTTGACTAGCGGACAATTTGCACCATAATAAGGTCCGTGTCTACTTCGGTAAATTTTCCGACAGTAGCTTAAGCGTTCGCACGCTAGAACAGAAAGCGATCTCCATTCTTCAAAACTCAATTGCTTGGATGTATGTGCTACCGCGTAACCGCTTGCATCGACTTGCATGCACGAGCATGCGCCATGGCCAAACCCTTCGTTCGCCCCAAAATCTGACGAGAAGTCAGTGACTATCAATTTCTTTTGAACTATTTGTAAACGTGTCGTCATCATAGGCAAACTAGTGCCAGGCTCTTTATGAATATAAGTCGCGCGGTCACAATGGTTGAGTACTGTGGGGGATCAGTACTGTGGGGGAATATCATCAGTACTGTGGGAGGACCCATCCTTACTGTGGAGGGATACCATCAGTACTGTGGGGGAATATCATCAGTACTGTGGGAGGACCCATCACTACTGTAGAGGGATACCATCAGTACTGTGGGTGATCCACTGAATATCCTTCTAGACATGCTTCACGGATGGATGAAAAGGAGGAAAGGGTATTTTCTTGGTGAATTTGCGTGAGCTGATGATAGAGGTTTTTTTGAAATGTGAAACGTGAAAATAAACATTAATTTTATTGAAAATGTGAACGTCAAGTGCCAATGCTAAGCTTTGCATTGTTCGTGAAATCGAGTTCGATGACCCCCTTTTGCCCCCCCCCTTGAAACAGGGACTGGATTGAACGTCGGCAAGCACGATAAACTGAAATTGAATGCGGTTTGTTACAAAAAATTATCTTGCTACAATCTAAAGAATCCTTAGTGTAGTATACTGTATGCGGTTTGAAAATTGAACGCATTTTGTAAGACTTTCAGTTGCTTTTGAATTCAAGGAGGGCCGAGTTGACATTGATACTGTATTGTATGGTGCCTTTCAAGTAACATTTGATGCCCCCCGTGCAAGAAGAAAAAGGGTCAAATTCTCAATTTTCTGTGTTTTCTCTACCCGACGTTTATTGATTTTCGGTTTCAGTAGAAAAGCAAACAGCACAGATTACACATGGATTGCTCGATTGTAATTAAACTGTCTTGGATTTTGGATCGCAGAATTTTATTACAGAGAAAATAAAAAATCGATATCAAGTGTGATCAATTGGGAGAAATAAAATACCAAATGGAAATAAACTGTTGTTAAATGTTGTCAACATTATATTTTTATATAAAATTTGGGTCGTAAACTAGCGTCTTGGGCGTGTGTAGATATTTTCAGAATGCCTTTTTTATGGGAAAAATTTCGACGCAAGACTAAACCGAAGACTAAGATTGTGATCACACCAATAGTCAATCGAGCTGCTTCGCCAAAACAACAAAGACAAGAAATGCTGGGAAACGATAGAGTGTTCACTGTTACGAGGAATACCGATTATCCGAGACCGAAAGGAAAATTACGAAGAAGAAGCCAGACTGAACCTGCGATTAGCTTATCAGCTTACAGGAAGCAAAAAGGAAATCGACTAAATGGGGTCATTTCCCCGCAGCAGCATTTTCAGCAGAGGAATCGACTACCCTCGTCTGGAAACAACATAAATAACACGACAGAAAACTCCAATTTATCGTCTCGATTACTCAACAAAGTTGGGACTTTCACAGGAGAAGTTGAGTCTGTCATCCAAGCAGGAACGATTGGCTCCATAGCTTCCTTCTCTGGTTCTCAGTTATTTTCGACCGTTCTCGATGACTCAGGAAGTGTTGACACGGATATCTTCAACAATTTCGAATTTCCAATTCATAATTTGGTCTTCGAGGGTGGAGGGAACAAGGGTATGGCATACGTTGGTGTATTACAGGTAATACTGATTACTGATTGGCTGTAGATATCTTTCGATATTCGCGAAACTTGATAGCCACCAAACATTGAAAGATGCTGGCAAGGGGGTAGATCCCTCACCTCTGCTTTGCCTGTGAGAAATTTTACAGACATTTTCCAAAAATGATTACGCAACGCAAAAATTACGCGCTCAGAGTCACGGTGATTCTACTACACTCTTTTTTTATAAGAATACAGTCTACACTCTTTTTTTTATAAGAATACTATAAATTTTGTCCAGCCTCAATATTCTTAAAAAATGTTCGTTTTGAGCCTGAATATATTCTTAAAGTATTCTTATTTTTCAAATCTGATATGCGGTTTTAGGGGAACATAGTTAAAAGAAAAATCATCTCATATGGTCGAGTGAAAGAAATATTTAACTATTATAGCAAAGAAAATGTTACTAACAATCATGAAGTTTCGTTCTAACATTGCAAAACAGGCATCTGCTGAAAAATGAGACAGAAATATGGGAGAGCTGAGGCTGAGCATATTCTTATAATATTCTTAAAAATAGGATGATTCTAAGCCTGAATATTCTTATAAACAATATTCTTATAAAAAAAAAGAGTGTATAAGAATATTCAGGCTCAAAATTGCCAAAGAAGAATGGAAATTTAAGAATAGCAATGGAAAAGTTCAAGCCTCGGCAAAAATTAGGATATTCTTATAAAAAAAAGGTGTACCAGAGAACCCTTTTTCATATCTCATATTACCCTTTCTTTAGCTTAGGAAATTACATTGTGACCCATGGAAGGAAACGAAATTAGGTGATTCTAATGTGACATTTGATACCCTCAGGCATTTTAGCCGAAAAAGGATGTTTGCGCTTCAAACAATAATGCCTCCTCGATTGCAAATATTTATGAAGTTGCCCATGACATGCAAACAAAATTTCCTCTTGTATGCGGACAGAAAACGGTTATCGGTAAACACTATAGTCCCTATAGTCGAAGGGAAATTTTTCGTCTATCAAAAGTAAAAAAGTTGACATGCCTTGAGCGGATCGCTGTACCATTAAGATCAAAATCTCTTCTGCGCATGCTTGTTGTTTTAACCCTTTTCCGCTTTTGGTCCACACTGTGAAGGGGAAATCAACCTCATTTTCCTGCAATGCTGACAAGGGTTTGGGTTTAACATTCGTTGCAGAAGTTCCTCTGCCGAATTGGGGTTGGGGGGCGAACTATGTATCAAGCTGCTTAGCTGCAGGTTCATCTGCAACGATTTCTGTCAATGGCATCTTCGTTCCTAGCCCTTTTGTCGACGAAAGAAGGCTTTCATCATAACCCACTACTCATGACCTTGATTCTCCATCCATTTCACTTATTTTCACATCAATTCGCAAAGCGTTGTTGACCCCCGTGCGGAACATCAATGTTGCATTTATTGTGAATAGGCAATGGTATGAATAGGCCTAATCTGACACAGTATCTTATTTAAAAGACAACTGAATGTTTCTTTCTGTTCCTTCCTGCCTCCTCTGAGATAACACCGTAACTTATTCCTTATTCCTAAGTAACTATCACAAACGGATTTTTCAATGTAGTAGCAATTCAATGCCTGAAACCACAGAATTCAACCTTTTCTGTTCGATTTATTTTATCGAGTTTTTGCGGGCTAATATGTGTGGGATTCCTATTTATATCTTCAACTTTGTATCCTCAAGAATTTTGTTTGAGTCACTGAGAAAATAGGTTTATATAATATTTGGATTTGGTTTGGTAAAGCTTTGCCTGTCTCAGCAAACGTTGAGAGAATGTGCATCTCAAAGTGCCGGGGTCTGCACACAAACTCTTTGGTCTGTACAGTCTTTTAGCGGTTTTTGCGCTTTAGCATACTGTTTATTAATGTGTAAGGCCCCGACCAAACGATCAAACATTGCTGGTCAAACATTAGAGATTTGCTTCAGCTAAAACATTGTTTTACCGTTTTGTGACATCACAAAACATCGTTCGAAAAGCAGAATTTGCTTGGCAAGCTGTGGCTAATCTAGGAGACATGTCGCGCGTGCGACATTGTATTCAGCGTGTCTCCCAGGGTGGCTAAACATGCGAGTGACAAGTGAGCAACATGTCCCCGAGTCGCGGAGACAAGAAATGTTTCTGTTGTCTCCCAGAAACATTTGCGTGTCTCTCGCTACAAATTTTGTCGCGCGCTACAAAGTTTCCGAGGTGGCTAAACTGGGAGACATCGAGGGGACATGTCACTTGTAACAATGTCGCGCGTGACATGTCTTCTAGTTTAGCCAGGCCTTATATTTTATTTTCTTCTGCAGGTTTTGGAAGAAGCTGGTGTAATGAAAAATATCAAGAGAGTTGCAGGAGCAAGTGTTGGCGCCATTGTAGCAAGCCTTGTTGCTTTGGGATTCACATCTCAAGATCTGAAAGAGTTTATGGATCAAGATTTGAGAAAAGTTCTTGTAGGTGAGTCTGGGATGAATTCTTCTGTTGAGGCTGTAAGGATAAAGTTTTCATTTTCACCGGGAAAGAAACATGTAGAGGCACTTTTGTCGAACAACGTCGAGAGGTAACAAGACGAAAGCTGAGTGATGCTTAAGAACGATCCAGATAATCTTGAAAGTCAAGGGACTCGATTAAGAAAAGCTAAACAGGTGTCCTCGTTTCTGTGCCTGCGCTCGGTGGATTTTTGTCGATGACAGTCGCGGGTTGTCGAGTGGAAAGACGAGAGCGCTTAAGGGGATTTTAAGGAAGTTTTTCAATATCTAGTGGCGTTTTAGTGCATTGTTTTTGTAAATTGTCAATTTCACCGTTATGCCGTTGTAAGAGTACCCAAAGCATTGAAAAAGAAGAATCACCGAAGAGAGACAAATTCAATATGGTTGGTGCCACACCTGACGGCAAATAAATTGTAATCATATGGGTAGATAGGAAGCTTGATTGGGAGATGGTTCGAGTTTTTGGAAAGAGACACACGGAGGTATCTGTGGAATGCCTGAAGGCTAAAGCTAAAAGACGCGTATATAATACTTTTAAATAAACTAGCATGCTCACTCTGTCATCAGAGGCGGACTGGCAGCGAACCTCCTGGGTTTTTATCTCCAGAAAAAGGGGTCCCTATCTACTGTAGCTAATTTATCATGGCTACTATTCAGTCGCATTCTTATCTTACATTTTTATCTTAGATCATAGATGTGGCTACTGCAGCTTGCTGCCGAATTTACTGCAAGGATTTGGTTGGAACCCTGGAAGGAGGCTGTTAAAATGGTTTGGAGAACAGCTGAGAGAAAGGACTGGAAATGCTGATATCACGTTTAAAGAGGTACCATTTTATTGTTGCCTCGTTTTCATTCATGCTGAAGGAGTCGTAAAGTCATGGTTTGGATCACATGAAAACCGACAAGACTTATTACCTGAGTTGTTAGTTTTCGCTCCTCCGCCACCCCGACACTCCGCCACAACTAGTTTGAGCGATATCTCAGTTTGATGCTAGCCTCAGTTTCATGAACGATAACTAGGTAATAAGTCTATGGACTCTCCAGAAAAGTCCAACTACTTTGCTCGATAGTGTTGTTGTTTTTTTCCTCAATCGCTCAGTTTATGACAAATTAAAAATGGGGGAGGGTAAATTAGAGACTCATGCAGTTAGTCTAGATCACATTCACCTCCTGGCCGCTGTGTATGCGTGCCAAACAAAAACGACAGTAACGAATCGTACAGCATGTTGCGTCGTCGATCCAAAAGCACACATGACGAGCCCTAAGAACTTTCGTTCTCTTAATTACAGCTTCTTCATCAATTTGGACGAGAACTGTGCATAGTCGTTACAAATCTCAGTCAAATGTCAACTGAATATTTCCATCCGAAGACGACGCCAAACACACCAATCCGAACAGCCGTAAGAATGTCGACAGCTATGCCAGGTCTGTACTTTATATCAGTTTATTCTTCAGTACCTCATACAATAGTCTGTATACATTGAATCTGTTAGAAGAGTTTGATGGTAAACATATGCCGTGCGGCTGCAGTGCTGCAATTGAAAAAATTTCTTTTGTAGCTAACTGATGCATTTCTATCCGCATCAGGATATACATTCCGGCCACCTCAACCAAAGTTTTGAGGGGTGTCTGGCCAAAAAGCTGTGAATATGCCAAAAGATGTTACCTTTTTCTTCGCGATTCTTAAGTTTTGTACAACTCAAAGCTGTGCTTCTGGTGTGACGATATCCATAGGTTCTACCCTCGACAAGTATATACGTATCTCTTGAATTTATTGCGCAATAAATTCTGTATTTTTTTCCCTTAGGTGTATTTCAGAGTGTGTTGTACAAAGTTCATGAAAACACAGACGTTTATGTTGATGGTGGATTGTTATGCAACTACCCAATTCACGCATTTGATGGTAAAGCAACGATTCTGCCTTATTTTAAGCTGATCTGATCTGATCTGATTCGACTTTACTCGACCCGACGTGACGTGACGTGTCTTTGATGTGATTTGACGGCCGTGACGTGAATATTACGTGTCTTGACGTGACGTGACGTGAACTGTACTGATCTTGCCTCACCAGGCTTGACCTCACCTCACCTGGCCTGACTTGACCTGACCTGACCTGACCTGACCTGACCTGACCTGATCTGACCTGACCTGACCTGACCTGACCTGACCTGACTTGACTTGATCTGACCTGACCTGACCTCAACTGACCTGATGTGACCTTGACCGTGACCTGATCTCTCTTGTCTTGTCTTGTCTTGTCTTGTCTTTTTCAATGCCTTCACCTAACTGGACTTGATTTGAGTAAATTGACTTAACCTGACTTGCTTTATTTCATTCAAATTGTAGAATGACCAACAATTTTTGTCCAACAGGTTGGTGGTTATCGATGGAGCCTAGCGATAGCTTCTTCCAGCGACTACAACCTCTAGAAGAGTTTCCCAGACTTTTTTCAAAATCAGAACGATTTGGAAAATGGAACAATAAAACACTTGGTATTATTCTGGTACGTTTGTTTCACGATTTATTTTTTATACTAATGCTACTTCAAAATGTTGTCATTTCTTGGACTTCTCTATTACCCAAACGTGATTCAATATATAGCACTCTTTGTGTAAAACTGCTTAATTTCCAGTACCCTCGAGTAAGGGGTTATGCGGGGCTAAAGGTCCGGGCCCCGGCTCTGAAGGGGTCCTGCTGGAATGTAGATTCTCTTCCATGCTTCTTCCCAAACTCTCGTAAGGGTCTTGTAAGATTACATTACCCCAGGCTGCTTCCTCTCGATAGCCCTGTAAATTTATGATGCATCTTTTTCCTGGGAATTGTGCCCCCCTTAGGCACACCAACAAGAGAACTTTTACTTAGACTAGAGGAAAGACACAACCTTTCTGTATTTCGAATCTTTAGAAAGTTTTTCTTTTGGTTTTTGAAGTATATTTTTTTCTTTTTTAGTATTCTCATACTGAAACGGAGCTCATGAAAACAATTCTGAAAGCGAGGCAAGGCAGTAATCCACCAAGGCAACCAAATACAAAATTATACAGGTATTCGCAATTCTTCTTTAACGAATTACGTATTTCCTCGAATAGGTGCGCTCCCTCGAATGAGCACCCCCTATGTATTGAGTTACCCATCAGGTTGGTCCCAGGCACTCCTTTGAGAGTGTATATGAAAGATCTTGATGAGACTCTCGTCGTGAGAGGAACCAGGAGATACTTTTTACCAGTTGCTGCAAAACTTAATTTTCATCAGAACTCTAGCTTGTTCAGAGATTTTTTAATAATTGCTCCTCTTTGAGACGGATTTAAGTAAGCTCCCCAGGCACTTAATCTAGGAAATACGGTTAGTTGCTGTGGCGTCGTGGCGTAATCCAGCTGACTCGTGGTGTCAAGGGCTCAGTGTGGTCAGGGTTCGAGCACAGTCATGGTAGCGTCACAGCCAGGGTCAAGGTCTCCATTAGTTGACCTGCTACTGAGATGCTAGCGATTGGCGCTGAAAACCCCATTTCACCTTCACTTGCTGTCGCCACATGGACTCAACTTTCCTGCCGTCGCTTTGTTGGCACTTCTGTGTTGTAAAAGTTAAAAGTGTAAAAAAAAATGTTGCCAAGTGTTGAAGCGACAGCTATTTTAAGATATATTTCTCTTTTTATCGTTAGAAAAAGAAGAAAAATGAGGATGAAACAACAGGCAGCGCAAATGGAGCATCAGGCAGTTGTAACAGCAGTCGGGAGATTAATTAAGGTGTGTTTTGAACTCGCTTTATCTCTTTCAAAACTTATATCATTATCATTAAAGGCCTAGCTAAACTAGGAGACATGTCGCGCGTGACAATGATGTCCTCTTGGTGTCTCCCAGTTTAGCCACCTCGGAAACTTTGTAGCTCGCGACAAAATCTGTAGCAAGAGAGACGGAAAAGTTTCTAAGAGACAACAGAAACATTTCTTGTCTCCGCGACATGCAAATGACTCGGGGACATGTTGCTCGCTTGACACTCGCATGTTTAGCCACCCTGGGAGACACGTCGAATACAGTGTCGCGCGCGACATGTCTCCAAGTTTAGCCATAACGTAACTTGTTCGGCTCGTGCAATATAAAGATACAAGCTACAATATATGCCAAGTGTAGCTGGAACGCCCTAGAATTTTCGTATGAGTCACGAGGGTGAAACAATAGCAGGCAGTGAAAGAGAATTTTAGGACAGGCTTTCCAACACTTTTTCGAAAGCCATTTAAGGCCATTTTGATCTGCTTTGCAGGAGCTTCGTGCATTACATATTGATGACGATGGAGTCATCAACGAAAGAGAAATGAAGAAGCTTTTTAATAATGTAAGTTTTTGTTGTCAGATTTTGAGGAGACGCAGATTTTGTCGCAAGATTTGATTTTAAGAAATGAGTGTCTGTGTATGCCATAGATAACAACCGTAAGGCCCTGGCCAAACGATCAATCATTGTTTTTCAAACATCTTAAATTGCTTGTCAAACAAAATTCTATATTGTTTGGCCACTCGCAAAACATTGCTTGTCAAACATTTTTTGTTCTAGACAACCAAAATGTGTTTTTGAAGATCATGCAACAAATTAAATAATTTTTGCTTATCAAGCAATGTTTAGTGACGTGGCCAAACGGTCAAACATTGCTTGTATACAAATGTTTGACCAACAATGTTTGATCGTTTGGCAGGAGCCTAATACAATAGTATACAACTGATGTATACTATCATATAACATAGGCTCCTGTAAGCCCGGAGGTTTGTGCCTTCATTGCTCCTGATTTCGTCCTTGGAACCTTTTTCTTCTGATACTTATCAGTGCTGATCGAACTTTACCAATTAGAAAGTGAAGCTGAATTGATATTGTGTTTTCAACACAATCAGCTTTTGGAATATGGCGGGAAAGCCAACAGAATTAATTGAAGAGTCGAAGTGAGAAAACGAGCTATTTCTGTACACACAAAACTGGGGTACTTTTTTTGTTTATATATTATATTGACAGATTCTTGGAGGAAATAAAATAACTGAATTCACCTGTGAAACTGTATTATACTTATGATAGATTTTTCTTTTCTTTCAGTCAATAGAATTCACGGAAGATGATAAATTGTTATTATTCGGTAGTACTGATAGCTCAAAAGCATTCGAAGAATTAGATACAGATGACGATGGAGAGGTTGGTTTATATCTATTTGTTATTGTTTGGAGTTTGCCTTAAATATATACCTGTCTTTTTCTTGTCCCCGTGTTTACTTTCCTGTCCCCGTGTCTACAGTGCAATGGAAGTTCACTCTAGGCCGTTGCCAAACGATCACACATTGTTGGTCCAACATTAAAAATTTGCTTTACAACAAATGTTTGACCATTTGGCCACGTCTCAAAACATCCAACACTTCCAAAAACGTCCTAAAACACCCAACATCTAACAAGTCCCAAAACACGTCTCCAAAACACGCCCCAAAAACACGTCCCAAAAACACGTCCCAAAAATCGTACCGTAAACATCCACGTCCAATACTTTGGAACAACGACGTTGTTGCTAATGCGCACGCACGAACGCCTTGTTGCTTGCAGTTTGTTGCAGTTTGTCAAAAATAAAAGAACTGTTTGATAAGCAATGTTGGGAAGGCGGCCAAACGAGCAAACATTGTTGGTCCAATATTTGAGATTTGCTTGTCAAGCAATGTTTGACGGTTTGGCCACGTCAAAAACTTTGCTCGCCCAACATTTTTTGTTTGCGTCTAGCAAAAAATGTTTTTGAACTTCTCAAAAAACATCACGTCACAATTTTATCACTTTTGCTTGTCAAGCAATGTTTTTAGACGTGACCAAACAGTCAAACATTTGTTGTAAAGCAAATTTGAAATGTTAGACCAACAGTGTTTGATCGTTTGGCCAGGGCCTAAGGCACATTTTAAATGTTGGGAGTCTTATGTTTGAGGCAAAAAGAAAATGTTACACGAGTAATGTTTCTGGTTGTGGCTAAACGATCAAAAAATTGCTTGACAAACAAATTTTAAATGTTTATCAAACAATGTTTGATCGTTTGGCCAGGGCCTGAATTAAGATTTGCTTTTCCTGTTGATATTGGGCTTTATCCTGAATATATGAGTCTAATGTTTCTGCTGAATTCTTATACAGAAAATAAATATTTTGTTTGATTTTTTGTAGATAACGTTCCAAGAATTATTATCCTTCCTTGAGCGAAAAGGTGTTGGTATACAGACACGCTTCCTTGGATATACTAGAAAAGAAATAACACATCTTAGTGATTTTATATCTACATTACAGGTAATTCCAAGATCTTCAAATGTTTTTCCAGGCATGAAATTTAGACCTAAGTGAAGCAATCAAACATTGTTTGCCAAACATTTGAATCTAGCTTGTTTAATGTTTGACAGGTTGGTCACTCCACAAAACATTGCTTGCCAAACAGTCTTTGCTTGACACAATCACAATCATTATGCTGAGCAAATTCTGTTTGTCAAGCATTGTTTTGTGACGTGGTCAAACGGTCAAACATTGCGCTTAAAGCAAATTTCAAATATTTGACAAACAATGTTTGGCAAGGGTCTTTGAAGTTTCGTTACAACAAGAGGGGTGTGCTTTATTTTCATTACTAAATGTTGCTCTTTTATTCTAGACTGCACTTTCTATCAACGTAAAACGAAATTATGTGGAGGTAACTTATTACTCCTGTATAATTTTTTTTGTAAATCTTAATCTGGAGCCTGCTGTATTCCCGAAACGTTTCGATCTCTTCGAGTAAATCTAGATGTTTAAGAATGGACAATATCTGTGCTAAGTTCTATCTCTACTTCGAATCATTTCTTACATGCACATTGAGTAATAGGAAGGACAAAGATAATTAGGTGAGAAGCTTGGTCCAACATAATTAGGCGGTTCTTTCATAAAAGATATGCAAGAGGCTTCCTACCACAAGATGTGGACTCTAAATAAAACGATGTTTGCGGTTGTAGGAGGGATGAGCAAATGCCCCTTGACTACCCCATTAAGGTTTCGTTCTTTCTTGTTAAAAGCATTTTCATAAGACATTGCGATATCTGTCCAGGAAGTTTGATGACATATCAAACATGTAATCCATATAGCTTTTGATAACATATAATAGAGAAAGTCGAGTAAAGGTAAAAGAGAAATTTGTTGATTCAAGTTGATTTAATCTCTTCACTACCTAGACGTTTATATGCTATTTTATGCTTTGAAGACATTTCTAAGTACGTTAATGCTTTTTGTAGGAGCGTGATGTGGAAAGAACTGTTGGAATTGATACTGATTATATTGAAACAAATGATTATGAACTTGAGCAAGAAGATAAAGATTTTCTCATTGAAGTATGTACTGTTTGTTATTTTAAATTCACTACATTTTGTCGTCATTCTAATTTTAAGGGTTTAAACTTGTCGGAAAATAATTCCTGGAGCCGAATTATTCGACTTCTGTAAATTACAGTTCTAGGGACTCTATGACGCTGGTGATGATGATGATGATGATGATGATTAGGACTGTGATTCTTACTCATGTTTTTCCTTTCACAGACTGGAGCTCGAGCAACCCGCGCTTTCCTGCGAGACTTCGCAAAAAGCATCCTGAATGCCGGAGAAGAGGCAGTGCTATGCTTTCAAAGACATTCTTCGAAAGTCCGCGTTTTAAACGCAAATTCGCTTCACCAGATAACAACAATACGATGTCAGAAAGAGAACGAAGAACGCCGAACGAAAGCACGAGTACAGCGGCGACTTATATTTCGTCCGACGGAGAAATTACGCCAACCGAAGTAAGCTCATCGTATATTTTACGACAAAACTTATCGGTAGAGGATGAATTTGAACTGGGTATTCCGGGGGCATATAGGTGATAAAATAAGTTGCATATTCATTCACTGTAAACATAACTTATTTCATTATCGGAAATGTAATTTCTTAACTGCTTGACGAAAATTATTTCCAACGTGAGCAAACCGTCTTATACCAGGGTTTTTTTAAGAAAAATTTAGAACTGCACACTATCCTTATTGTCCAATAAGTGAAGAAAGTAGAATTTACGAAGTTTGACGTAAATATAACTCAATGCTCTCAGTCAGTGGTTATAGGCATGCTCTCCAAGAAAGATTTTAAATTTTATTGGTCTAGAATCGCTGTGATTGGAATGTGCAAAATCTAACTATGAGACCAGGCCATTTTGCTGACTCGAGCAAAAAATATACCTACCGTTGATTATTTGGTATAGGGCGACAAGTACTTAAAATAATGTGAATTATGTTTCATGCCAATTTCTCCACTGCACAATTTATCTTTAAGAAGCTCACAAAATTTTTTAGAACTGCACATTTTGTGTAGAACTGCACGTTAAAAAAACCTGTCTTATACGTCGAAAAACCTGCAGTCTTATGTTTGAAAACAATGTTAGATCGACTGACAAGGACATGAATGTTTTTCGATACGTAATAAAAGTGGAGTGAAGCGAGGTCCATAAAAATGGCCAGTTTCAACCCATGTAGGCTATCGTCAACCTTATCAAATAGTCTAAGTAAAGAAGAAATGTGTGCTGAGAAGTTATAACAGGTCCAGGCCACACGATAAAACATTTTTTGTCAAACATTTGAAATTTGCTTGTAAAGCAAAATGTTTGACGGTTTTGCTTTCTCACAAAATATTGCTTGTCCAGCATGTGCTGCTTTCAGCAAACGAAAAAAGCTTTTGTACTATTTCAAGAACATTGCGAAAGACAAACAATGTTTTTTGACATCGCAAAACGGCGAAACATTGTTTCGAAAGCAAATCTCAAATGTTTTGCCAACAATGTTTGATCGTTTGGTATAGGCCTAGCAACTCGACTTTAAAGTTGTTTTTTTTATATATTTCTTTCTGAAATGCTGGTGTACAAAATTTATAAACATATTGTATATAAATCAATGTTTTTTGACAAAAATGTAAATTTACATAGCGTAAACATTTTGAGAAATTATTTGGATGTAAAATCATATTGTTTGCAACTTCTTGTTGAAACTCTCTTTAGTTTTACTGTGTCAAACTGAAATATTTTGGGACTAAATAGCTATTTAAGCTATGGCTAAACTAGGAGACATGTTGCACGCAACATTGTATTCGGAGTATCTCCCAGGGCGGCTAAACAAGCGAGCGGCATGTCCCCCGAGTCGCGGAGACAAGAAATATTTCTGTTGTCTCCCAGAAACAATCGCGTGTTTCTCGCCATAAATTTTGTTGTGCGCTACAAAGTTTTCGAGGTGGTTAAACTGGGAGACATTGTGTGGACATGTAATGGACGACAATATTGCGCGCCACTTGTCTCCTGGTTTAGCCAGGCCTTATACTCTCCTCCGCGAGGTTTCTTTAAAAAAAATAAAAGAAGAGAAGGAAAGGAAAGTTTCCTTTCTTCCTTTTCTTCCATCGCAAAATTACGAGCCAAGGAACAGTAGACCACAAAACGCACAAAACTAGAGAGAAACAAAAAAACCTCGCGGAGGAGAGAACAGGCCTCACATGCTCAACCTTACGGCTAGAGATTGTCAGAAAAATAAAGGCAGGGTTTTTGAAGGGTGCAGTGGCGTAGCGAGCATCATCGGCAAGCACCAATGCTGCGTCCTCTGCATTCTATTTTAAGTTACATTTTAAGTAAAACCGTGATTTTTCATCAAGTTTATTACCCTATAAAATTTTACAATGAAAGGGTGCGCTGTTTTCGGACTTTTATCTATTCTGAATTCTGTAGAAAATAAACTACGCAGGCTAGATTCCGAACCCAAAAAACGCGCTTTCTGGAAAACGAAAGACTTTACAATTAGAATGACGCACAGAATGACACATAGAAATTACCCCTCTTTGGGGATCACCAACCAACAACAACAACAACTCAATCCACCTCGCTCGACTCTGGCATCAGTTTTGGTGATCCTTCCAAGTTGATCCGTCTTGGACATTAATGACAAAATTTTGTAATAATTGTTGAATTTCCAGAACAACAATTGTATAAAATTCAAGATTTGACACGTCACTCGCTCGCAGTTCTCCTTTTTTGTTGACAAAGAAGCTTGCTGGCTGGTCAAGACACACAAAACGTCGGAGTGGGTTAGGGCCTATAGGCCATCGTCGTGTCCTGCCAGTGGGCCTAAATTTAAATTTCAAGACAGACAGAATGGCTGGTCGATACGTTTCCACGGATGCTTAAAGTGTTGCCTTTACGTATTAAACTTCTTGTATTTGGTGAGTTACCTATTCTATGAAAACAATAAGGTTGATATGATGATGATCCAGTCTGGCAGAGTTGGGCACTTGCACACCCAAGTTTTTCAATAGAGCAATAGGCTAACAATGGGATAGAACAATAGAAAGGGGCTCTTGCACATCCGAGATCTCGTTGAAAAAGCCATACTCTGCAACCGGGATGATGATGATGATGATGATGAAATGGATTTGATGATGAGATGGATCTGATCTCTAAACTACTTTCGACAATTTCTATCTGTCTAGTCTATACTACTACTCTAGGCAAGGCAAGCGCAAGCGCAAGGTGAACGTACAATGATTGGATAGGGAATGCTGAAAATCGAAAACACCAATATACTGATATAGGAAATGCTTGAAGCTCCACTCCATAAAGGGGGTTACGTTAATTGATTGGCAATCTTTCCAACTTCCCACGAATCTTCTGGAAGTTGCCAACTGCTGATTAGTGGCACAAACAGTGCACATGAGGAGAAAGAATGATGACGCAGCCACAATTGATTAATTTTAGAATATGGTATGTGCTCCCAAGGCATCATCACCACCACCACCATCATCATCATTGTCAACATCGTCATCATCGTTATCATATAGCACTCAAGAATCACAGAATTCTTCGTACATAGTGAAAGGGTCCCTGTGTTTCTCGATTGGTTAAATTGCCATGGATAAGATGCACCCATGCAGGCCTTGCCATAACAAAATAGTGCTGCTTTAAAAAACGAAGTCCTCAGAAACCCAAGGGGCTCTGTTTCACACACCTACTTACAATTGCCAAAAATGAATGAACCCTGGGGGATTCTAGGCATGCCCACTTGATTGAGCTATTGTTCTCCAAGCAATGGGGCATTTTTTCTATTGTTTTTGCCAAATTGAGCTAATTTTAGCATTTTCATTTCAGATAATAGCCTTGATAATGATGACATTACCAGTTTACTTCAAAGTCCATTCTCTTCTGAGCAGTTGGCCGATTAATGGTGGCATAATTTCTGCTGGAGTTTTTCTACTTTTAATTTCGCTTGCTGGTATTTACGGGGCTTGGAGGCAACATCAGATCATTCTTTTCTTTGTATCCTTTTGTCGTATTAACTGCATAGTGCATATTAGTGCATTTGGCTAGCTCAAGCCATATACCAGTCTTAAGCCAGGCTTGTGTTAGTCTAATATTGGGCCAATGAGTACCTTGGTGACAAACTTTAAAATTATTGTCAAATTTTGGATGCCACACCCACTAGATGCCACACCCAGAGGTGCTGAAAGCAAGGCATTGGGGCACCAGGTAGCAGAGGCAGAAAATTCAGGCAAAATATTGAGAAAGTCAAAGAGATTCATAATTTTGATTAGGGCAAGGGGGGAATTGCCCCCACTGCCCCATACTTCCAGCACTGATGCTTTTTGAGCCACATCTGGGTATAAATTCTGCCTTAGTTTATTGTTTTGGTCTGTTGCTGATGCTCTTACTTTGAGGAGTGTCAGACAAAAAAAAGCTTTGAAGTATGCCCAAAAATGTTTCTGCCGTTCATCGCAATTTTGAAGTTCTGTACTGTTCAAAAACTATTCGCTTCGTCAAGCAAAGCTTCTTCAAAGTGTGTAATGTTAATGAATTCTGACCTCAGTTTTGCTTAACTTGAATCATAGTACATGGTAATCCTTGTTGTTTTGTTTATTCTGATGTTCGCGTTCTCATTGGCTGCTCTTGCAATGAGCCAGCAACAACAATATCAAGCACTAAAAACAGGATGGGCTAATTCACGATTTTCAACAAAACGAGATCTCCAAAAACTCGGTGACTGCTGTGGTTTTGAAGATAAAAATGTAACCACTGGAAATATGGGACATCCATCTTGTGTAGAGGTAAGAGCTACAGATTTAATCTCTATTACTAAGATGCTTATTATGCAAATGAGATGCCCCACTGTTATGGGCCCTTGTTCGATTGAAAAAGAAAGGCTTTTTCCCTGGGCCACCTAGAGATGCGCTTTTTTCTTTAATCGATCCCGTTTCTGGCCGGACACTGTTTAAATCAACTACTAATTAACTAACTAAGTTAACTAACTAACTAACCAACTAACTAACTAACCAACTAACTAACTAACCAACTGGCTTACTCTAACTAACTAACTTAATAACTAACTAATTAAATAACTAACAAACGAACTAGCTAACTAACTAACTAATTAAGTAACCAACTTATAAACTAACTAACTATCTAACTAACCAACTAACTGATTGACTAGCTAAGTGACCAACTAACTTATTAAGTAGCTAAATAACAAACAAACTAACTAACTGACTAACTGACTAACTAACTGACTAAATAAGTAACAAACAAACAAACTAACTAACCAACTATCTAATTTGCTAACTAACTAACGAACTAAGTAACTAACTAACGAACTAAGTAACTAACTAACTAACTAACTAACTAACTAACTAACTAACTAACTAACTAACCAAGTAACTAACTCTAACTAACCAACTTAATAACTAATTAACTAACTAAATAGCTAACTAACTAACCAACTAACTAATTAACTAACTAACCAACTAATTAACTAACTAATTAACTAATTGGCTATCTAACTAACTTACTAGCTAACTAACTAACCAATTAACCAATTAAGTAAGTAACCAACTAACTAATTAACTAATTATTCAACGAACTAATGAACTAACCAAGTAACCAACTAACAAATTAACTAACTAACTAATTAACTAATTAAATAACAACTAACTAGCTAACTAACTAACAAACTAACTAACAAACAAACAAACTAACTAACTAACTAGTTCACTAATTAACTTATTAACCAACTAATTGATTAACTAACTAATGAACTAACAAGCTAACTAACTAACTAACTAATTAACTTACTTACTAACAAACGAACTAAGTTATCAACTAACTAACTTAGCAACTTACCTATTTTATCCAACGAAACATTGTAGGTCCCCATTCACAAGAAGCTTTACAAAAGTTTTAAGGTTTTTGGGTTGGTTATCTCACCTTCATATTCATCTTTCATTTTAGCTTCCTTGCTGTAGAGGATCAAATCACATTTCTTGTCCAAAATGCAACACATGTTTAAAAGAGTTGGAAACAAACAGTTTCAAGAAGTTTCGACAAGCAACTGGTGGTGTTGCATTGTTCTTCAGTTTTTCAATGGTAAGAGTTACTTTGTCACTTCCGAATATGACGAATCTTTAAAAACAAATGTTTATTAAAGGCTTGCCAGTTTGCGACTAGAAGCATAGACTTCTTTGGACTAGGTTTACTTTTTGAGAAACGAAACTTCAAATTGAATTGTAAGACCAATACGGCGACAAATAAAACATTGTACAGTGTGACAGAGCAGTTTAAACAAGACGACAGAGCAGCTTAATCAATATTTTTTCAATCAAGTCATTGCGACGAATTCATATGACAAATTCAGTATAATAAGTAAATGGCTAGACCTTTGATAAAAAAAAATGCGACTTACAATGTTTCGCTAAGTTACAACTAGCATCTTCAGGTAAATAAGCATAGCAGCACTGGTTAATTTATACAATTAAATACAATGAGATTAATAGAGCTTGAAATAATTGAAGGCAGACAAGAAAATTCTTACAAAATCACGGCAAAATTAAAACGGAAACAAAGGAATAGGTCTATATCAACTGCTCTGTCGCACTGTACAATGTTTTTGGTCGCCGTTTTGGTGTTACAATTCTTTGGACTACTTCTTCTAGCCTGTGTCGATGGCCATAACAAGGGTAGTCTTAGACTACCTTTACACGATGCGGATGCCAGCACAATTTGAAAACGGAACAAAATGTGACGGCAGTAAAATCTTTGCTAGCGTTCACACGATATCGGCACGATACCGTTTTCAAATTGTGCAGACTAGAGTTCCGTTTTCAAAGTGTGCCATTTTAAAAATCGTACCAGCACATTTTTTAATGCCATCTTAGTGTGAACGGGAGGTCAATTCGTACTATTTTTTTTCCGTTTTCAAAATGTGCAGTTTTCAAATTGTACCTGAACATTTTTATGCCGTCTTCGTGCAAACGGGAAGCCGATTCGTAAAATTTTTCTTCCGTTTTCAAATTGTGCCGTTTTAAATTGTACCGGCACATTTTTATGCCGTATTCGTGTAAACGGGAGGCCAATTCGTAACATTTTTGTTCCGTTTCAAATGGTGCCGGCATCATGCGAACGTAGTCTTATACCCTTCGTATGGTCTGAGACGTTCTTGAGGGTTTTCTGCGAAGTCTGCAAATTTCCAGGGAATGATACCTATTTTAATGTTAGTCAAATTCAGTTTTGATTCCCTCTTGATTCTGAACATGTTTAGGTTAGGTAAGGTTTATTTTTTATCGTTAGCTACAAAGGTAGAAGTTACTATGATCAAATCGTAAATGATCTGGTACTGGGTCTATAGTCTCCATAAAAACATAGTCTCTATAAAAACAGGCAAGATAAATCTTCAGACCTGTTCCTGTTAGGTAAGGCTCTCGATATTCATTCTTCATGGGTTATTTATCTCAGAACTTATCTAGTCTTTTCATGTGTTGTTTTTCGTTTTAGTTTCTTGGTGTTTATTTTGCATTCAAATATCGTCATCTGAGAAATCCAACTGCCAATCCAAACCAGTTCTTATAAGGAAGGTCGAATTGAGAGAACTTTACAACGTTATGCAGAGAACACTAAGACACACACAAAGAAACCCGATAAAGTCAGGTGAAAATTTCATACATTTAAGGCCTAGGCATCAAAAACGCCTTCTACTCTACTGGGGGAGGGGAATGTTAAGTGTCTCCCATGTTTAGCTACTTGAGAAGCTGTTGTTTCCACTTCTTGTAGAACTGCTTGAGCCTGGAGGTACTTCATTGTTCAAATGACTAGACGTGCCGCCCAGTTTTTTCAAACGCACCCATGTCTACCGATAAATTATGTTACTCGTGGTACCCATGTAAAGAAAAAACAACAAAATTATTTACCCATTTGTACCAATATCTCAAATATTTGAACCCAATTTAACGCCTGAGGCAACTCTAAATGCGGCGAAAAGGCATTTGCGCTGAAATCAAAACGCACTTTTTATCAGGCTTTTCAAAGCAATGAATGTCTAAAAATTTTTATGTATTTTACTACCAATGTGTTGAGATTCTTTACGAAAAATCAACCCATATGTAGGGAAATTGGCGCTGAAAAAGTTACCCATTTGGGCGGCACGTTTAGTATAACGAACAATGGAAGTACCCCCGGGTGCTTGAGTCGTGATATGGGTGATACCAATGGTGATACTCATTGTATGATAGCTATAGCTAGCCTTTTTCTTTCACATTTTAATCGTCTTATAGTTGATCCGAGTTGCTTTAAGACTGGACAGTTGTTTAGATTGCTTAATATAGAGCCTTTTGTAAGAAGTTAAACAACCTCATATATCTTTTGTCATACAAAACCGAAATTTACTGTTAAGTATCAATCAATTTTAGATGCTTAAACAATTATTAATAATAGCTAATCATATAGATTTATCAATTTACGCAATTGAAAATTTCAGTTTTCGAAGCTAGAGTTTTGTTTTTGAATTGTAAAACCAGTTCTTCAAAGATTTTCAATAAGTGTTTTATCCTTTTGTTCTAAAAAGGGAAGCTATCTAGAAGGGAAGAGATAGACTTATTACCTTCCTCCCACTCTTTCGAAAAGAGCTTCTAACAACAACAACAACAACAACATACAGCTGTTTCCTATGAAGCAAACAGCAACCTGTTGTTGTGGTTGTTCGGGTAAAGGTTGGTTGTTGTTTGCGAATAGTACGACTCGTGTAATAAGTCTAGGGAAGAGAAGGGAAGCTTAGAAGAGAAGCTAACTGGAAAAGCACGCATTTTCGACAAACATATTTTTGAAATCGTTCCTTTGATGCGTGTTACTTCCATTCATCGGCTGTTTCTACATCAATTCGGTTTAATTGTAAAACTTCATCAATTATAGTTAGAAGTATATATTTAGCATGTTAATAACTTTCAAATGAAATGGGAATAATTTGCAGAGAAAAGCCTGGATTGTTGAATTCAGACAAAAAAACCACTCGTAATGTGGATGTGGACGATGATCAGTAATGTTGAGAAATATCTTCAATAGTAATGCGGAGGGATTCTCGCTGCAATGTTAAGGATGTTCAGTAAATAGAATAGGCAGCCACGAGAGCTCTTCTTGACCATCCGGTCCCTCCGCATTACTCCACACCCTCCACATTCCGATTCCTTAAAGGCTCAATGTTACTATTGATAGCCCTTCATATGACTCCGCATGAACAACATTACTCATAGATACCCCAGCCCTCCACACTGCTTCGCATGATCTACCACATTACTGCAAGATAGCTCTCCACATTATTGACCATCCCTCCTGAACAATGCTCCAAGATAGCCCTTCACGTCACTGATGACCCCTGGTGATAGCCTTCCACATTTCTTAAAGATATCCGTCCACATTACTCCGCACCCTCCACATTACTGATGATAGCCTTCTACGTTTCTTAAAGATAGTTCTCCATATTACCCCGCATCTACTACATCTATTACATTATAGCCCTCGACATTAGTGAACATCCCCCACATTACTGCAAGATAGCCCTCCACATTACTCCGCATCCTCCACATTACTGATGATAGCCCTCTACATTTCTGAACGATAGCCCTCTGCATTACCTTGGACCCTTCACATTACTGAAAGATAGCCAAGCCCTTCACATTACTCCGCATGCACCACATTACCGCAACATAGCCCACCACGTTACTGATGATAGCCTTCAAGATATTCCTCCACGCTACTTTAAAGATATTCCTCCACACTCAGCACCCTTCACATTACTGACAATAACCCTCCACGCTACTGATGATAGCTGTCTACGTTACTTCAAGAAGACCCTCCACATTACATCGCCTCCACTACATTATCGCAAGAAAGCCCTCTACATTATTGTGCACCCTCCACATTAATTTAAGATAGCCCTCCACATTACTGAAAGATAGGCCCCCCGCATTACTTAGGACCCCTCACATTACAAGACCGTCGGAAGGAATCTCGGATTGGGGGGGCTGAAGAACTTAAAAAGTATTAGATGGCGTAATGATTTTACGACGTCATACCATTGTTTTCAAAATTATTGGGGCAGCCCCCCGCTTCCGACGGCCCTGCATTACTGAAAATTAGGCCTCATCATTACCGAACATCCTCAAAATTACTGAAAAATAGCCCTCGGCATAACTACAAGATAGCCCTCTACATTCCTGCTCACTCTCCACATTTCTGAAAGACAGCCCTCCGCAATCTCGGACACCCTTCACATTTCTCGTGATATCCCTCCACGCCACTGAAAATAGCCTTCCACGCTACTTCAAGATAGCCCTCCACATCACTGTGTACCCTCCACATTACCTGAAGATAGTCCTCCACATTACTTTGCATCCTTCATATTACTGAAAGATAGACCTCCACATTACTGAGCACCCTCCTCATTACGGAACGAAGCCCTCCACATTACATCGCACTCTTCACATTACTGAAAGACAGTCCTCCAGATTACTTCGCATCCTTTAAACTTCTGAAAGACACCCCTCCACATTATTGAACACCCTTCATATTACTACCACATTAAAGATAACCCACAACATTACTGAACATCCTCCACATTAGCCCTGAGATGTAATGAAATCATTTGAAATGTTCTGATCAAAAACATCTTCGTTCATCCTTCGTTGGAATCGAGAATTTGAAATCTTGAAATCCTTTTGTGTTATCCTGAAATGGCCGTCATTAGGAATCAGTACAATGCAGAGCAGTTATAATTATGCAACGAATGCCATTACTGTAACTAATGACCTCATTATCTGTCTGAGAACATGTAATTAACGACCAAATCATAGATCTAAGCATCCGCTCTTCCAGGTAACGACTTTTCTGGTAAAAATCGTCCATGTGACCCTATTGTTTATTGTGTTGAAAACAATAGCAAAAACAATGGAAGAAGGGTTGTTCCCCACTTTTCGGCGAGATTCTGGTAGCTAGGGTGAAAAAACCAAGCGATGGCACGCCTTCAACAGTTTGCCCTTGCTTCTGGTCCAAGTGCGCAGCCCAGGGACCTTCTAGAAAAGCAAGCTCGCTCTGACAAAAAAGACAATAGACTTGCAAGCGCGTTTTAGTATAAGAGATATCGACGGGTCTGTTTGCATAAATTAGTTCCGAAATCCCCGATAAGCAGTCAGCAAGTAGTTCCACGCAATGTCAAAACAAGCTTTCTGGGGGCAGAAAAACGCTAGTTTGCAAGAACAAGACTATAACACCAGGGGTATCAATCACCGTTTTCAAATGGTTGCGTTTTCAGTCGCAGATTAACAGTTAAATGTAAACGGGAGGTTGTAGTCCGAATAAGGCTTCTGTATTGTTATGGGAAATCCGTTAGATATATTCAAAAATTTAGAACGCTCTGAGCGTAAAATCACTGGGCCTGCCGTGTAAAATCCACATAATTTTCCTGTATTGAGCATGCACCTACACGGAATAATAGGCATAATAGGCATTCAACTGCTGGCCTCTTTGTCGTATTTATCATGACGCAAAATTAACAAACATTCGAGTTGTTTTTCGAAAGTACACTTAAATTATACACAACGGTTTTCGCTTGCCTTTAAATTTGAATTAAGTGGAAAGCTTTACCGATAAACAAACATCGGAACCAACATTTCCTAGTTACACCAGTCTACTTCACATTTTGATTTTTGCTTTTTTGATATTAAACTTTATTTTTAATTCAGAATCAATTATTTGCGCAGCAGTGAGTCAGATCGTGGAAGACTATCGTTGATTAAAAGTTTGCATTTTCGGTCAATATTAATCAGAGAAAAATTAGTTTCTTTTCAAAGATGATTAAACTGTTCGGATGTGAGGATTTCTTTTATATTTCTGTCAGTTCAGCTGGTTAAATACTACTTTATATTTTCCTCGTATACTGCCTTGATCATTTCGTATTTGGCAGTCGACAGAGCACGCTTCAGCTTTCAGGAAGATTTATATTTCCAAAGATGAAGCTTTTTTTGGTTTTTTCAGTTCTTGTGGCTTTTATTATCCAGGTATAGTCTCAAATTTTATATAAACTTTGTGAATTTGCTCTTTGTATCTCAAAGTATTCTTATTCTTCCTATTATTTAAAATTGAAATTCCTCATAAAATTATTTTTGATTCCAGCAATCTTTCAGTATTCCGATGGCTGAGGAAGAAACGGTGTTTGAAGACCCTGGTATGAAAATAATCATTTAGAATATTTTTAGCAAAGTTCCTTTAATTCATCTCGAAGCATAAACAGAATCAAAGCGCAAATTGCAAGCATTTTGGCGCTCGCTGGACTTTAACAGGGAGCGGCGCTCTATTAACTTCGGTAAATGCGACCCATCAGATGAAGTAAAAGATTGTTTTCGCTCTACAATTTCGATGCAGATTCGATGGCGAAACGACAAACTACTCTGCCGTAAATTTTATGTTTCAGGGTTTCAGTATACTGACATGGGGATCAAATTTACGGTCTTGAAACCTAACTGACTGTCGCAAGCACACAAAGTGGCTCAGTGTGACCTCAGATTAAGGGAAAGGGACTTGAGCGAAATTAGTGTTTGGCAAGAGATTCTCACTACCCTTTTCTGGTTGATTTCAGATTTCACATTCTCCGGTTTGTGCGACACACTAGAGAAGAATAACTGGGAAGAGGGGTCTTTGCTTTGTGCATGACAAAGTAGAGGGGTCCAAACTCGCCTGATATTTCCATTCTTAGAAAGTGCCACTTTGTGAGCTCATGTTTTCGCCATTTATCCTAGCACCCAACCATTGCACACAACTTCATTGTTTGTTAAAATTTTGAAATTTTTAACGGTTTCCATTTCATTACTCTTAGCTCTGGCTCCTGGAGAGCCCCCAGAGGGTGACTGCTCTGCAACGAAGTATGGCTGCTGCAAAAATGGCGTCACCTCGGCAACAGGACCAAATTTACAAGGATGTACCTAAAAATTCAAAATTCATGGTAGTAGAGCAAAATATGGAGTGTAAATCTTTTTTGCTTTCTTGCTTTCAGAAAAAAACATCTCTTCTCTCCAAAACTCGCAAAGTTTGACTTAACAAAATATCTGTTTTTGTATATAAGGGCCTGGCCAAACGATCAAACATTGTTGGTCAAACATTTGAGATTCCCTTTTAAGCAATGTTTAACCGTTTGGCCACGTCACAAAACATTTTTCGACAAGCAGAGTTTGCTCAGGAATGTTTTAAAAAATCTTCAAAAAAAATTCCTGCTCTTTCACAGCATAAAGCATTTGACAAGCACTGTCTGTGACGTGGCCAAACGGCCAAGCATTGTGTTTGACAAGCAAACGTCTAATGTTTGACAAACAATGTTTGATCGTTTAGTCAGGGCCATTTATATGCTTATTTAGTTTTCAGCATCGTTTATAGAAGCATTTGTCCATTTTTCTGGCCAACATCTCTCTTAATGCAGTGTTTGCTTACAAGTTTTAAATGTCTATTTGTCTATTTTTCTAGGCTTGGTTGAGGATATGGTCAACATAAATTTAGAGTAGAACGGAATAAATAATCACAGAAAATTTATTTTGAATATTTATTAGAATCTTGAAATATTGTTTGGAAACCTGCGCTTTGTCACTGTAATTCTGGTTGTGTATCCCAAAGCTTAAGATATCATACATTAATACAATAGTTGTCAATATTAAAACAGTTGTTTTGTCGATTTTTCTCGCTCAATTCTTATTGTGTGTGTTTTGAGACTTGATGCTTTTGCTTATGAAAGGTGTTTCAGCTGTGCTAGGCTCTTGCCAAACGATCAAACATTGTTGGTCAAACATTTGAGATGCTTTACAAACAATATTTGACCATTTGGTTGGTCTCAAATATTGTTTGGCAAGCACAATTCCTTCAGCATTGTTTTTGAAAAGATCTACAAATATTGAATTCTTGTTTGAAGCAAAAAATGTTTTATGAGCAATGTTTTGTGATGTGGCCAAACGGCCAAACATTGTTTGTCAAACGCCTAAAATTTGCAAAAATTAGTGAACAAAAGACCCTAGACAAATGGTCAAAAATTGTCTGTGAAGCATTTGAATTTTGCATATCAAGCAATATGATTTGGAGCTTGTATCCGAAACATTTTTCACGGCTGAGAACATTTTCTTTGCGGATGCAAACGATGCATACCACTTTGACAGGGCAAATTACTGGGGGGAAAAGTGTACTAGTAAAAGCTGTTTTTTTCACTAGTGAATCGCGAATTTTGATTCGTCGATTTGGGGGCTTGGCAATTCAATTCAATTTTTATTATGAGTGAGGTTTTGATTTGCTTGCAACGTGGTGAGTTTGTGTTGCAGGAGAGTCTTGATGGCAGCTCGCATAGGCCACTCATTTCTCTTCATTCTGTCTAATAAAAACCACTAAGCCACTCAAAGACAGATAAATTACAGACATTTCTTGCGGTTGGATGATTTAGATGAGGAGTTCTAGAGTTTTTCTGAGGTAAAACGTGTCACAATTTGGCTTGCTTACGAACAAAATGGACGACAAAAATGCTTCGAAAGATTCCTGCAAAATGAGTTGCACACAACCAAGGTCTTACATGACAGCAGCCCCAGTCGGTGCAGCGAGGAAGAGACACCCTGGAAAAGCAATTATGGCAGGTCAGATCTTGTTTCTTCATAGGCCTACCGTCTGTTATCAAAAGCCAAGTGTAAGGTGGTACCAGGAGTGGAGTGGCACTACCATTTTTAGCCCACAGCCAATTTTTGGAATCAGTCCCAAGTGTGCTGCACCATTTTCTATTGTTTCTTAAACAATGGAGTATTGTTTAAATTTGTTGTAGTAAATGATCTTTTTTATTTGACATTTGACACCTTTGTAGTGGGAATAATTTGTGAACCCCCATGCACCCCCTCATTCCCAGCCCACCTGCATGCAAAGGGGGGCATACACCAGCATTGAACTCTTGAATAAAGCTTATGAGATTTCAAAATGATTTCAACAGGGAAGTCCATGAAAACAATAGGACTTCCAACAATGATGTTCTTTAAGTAAATTGCCCTTTGGTTAAACGGAGAATGATATGGTATTCTTTTTATTTTTCAGGAGGAATTGCTGGTGGACTTGAAGTTTGCTGTACATTTCCAACTGAATATGTGAAAACCCAACTGCAATTAGATGCACATGCAACAGTGCCAAAATACACAGGAGTATGGAACTGTACAACAGTCACTGTGAAGGAGCATGGATTCTTTGGACTTTACCGAGGAATAAGCTCTTTATTGTATGGCTCAATACCCAAAGCATCTGTTAGGTATGCAGAAATTTTGATTTTGATTTGATCTGATATGTTTCACCACCAGCACTAACAACATCAACATGAACATCATCATCATTGTCATGCTTGTTTTTCATCATCTTCTTCATCATCATCACCATCATCATCCTCGTTGTCGATGTTGTTGTCCTTGTTTACATCATTCTAACTATCATCATCATCATCATCATCATCACCATCATCATCACCATGATAATCAACACCATCATCATCATCATCATCATCATCATCATCATTATCATCATCATCATTATCTGTATCAGCATCATTGTTGTTGACGTTGTTGTTGTCCTTGTTGCATCATCCTCCCTATCATCATCATATCATCATCATCATCATCATCATCATAATCAACATCATAATCAACACCATCATCACCATTATTGCTGTAAACATCATCATCATCATCATCAGCATTACCATCATCATCATCATCAGCAGCATTACCATCATCATCAGCATTACCATCATCATCATCATCATCATCAGCACCATCATCATAATCATAATCATCATCTGTCATTTTCATTCTAGATTTGCAACATATGAGTATTTACGGAATACATTCGCTGATGAAAAGGGCAAAATGTCGCAAGTTCAGACATTGGTATCTGGTCTTGGTGCGGGCGTGGCAGAAGCTATTGTTATTGTTTGTCCAATGGAAACAATCAAAGTGAAATTTATTCACGATCAAACACAACCAAATCCAAAATATAGAGGGTTTTTTAGCGGAGTTTATACAATTGTCAAGACAGAAGGTATGTAGATTGTATTTGTGTGTCTTTCACATACCTGGTCTTACCTAGTTCAACCAATTAATTTAAAGACTTTTTTCCTTGTGGGAATTTGTGGACAAATTTGTCAATGGCCTTGCCTGTTATTTCGCTTTAAACTCTCAGACAGCACTTGTCCAGCCAGATAGCTCATTGGAACCATGGGGGTACAAAGCCAAATATTGCAGGCTCGAGATTTCTCCAGGTTGTGTCAACCCATAAGGGCAATGGTCGCGTCACAACCAGGGTTGTATACTTGATTAGTTAACCTACTACTGAGATCCTACCAACGGATGCTAAATACACCACTGTACCTTCACCTTCACCTTAATGTTTCCTCTAATAGTTTCTTCAGATATCTGAAACAATGCTCTTGCAAAACAACCAAACATTGTTTGTCAAACATTTGGGATTTGTTTTACATTCAATGTTTGGTGTTTAGCCAAGTCACAAAATATTATTTGGCAATTAGTTTTCACTCTGCAATGTTTTTGAAACACTTCAAAAACATTTCATTGTTGTACTAAACAATAAATGTTTGAAGAGCAATGTTTTGTGGCCAAGTGGTCAAACATTGTATTTGAGAAGCAATCTTCAAATGTTTTTCAAACAATGTTTGATTCTTTTGCTAGGGCCTAAGACTTAACATCTATTTCTCTCTATATTCAAGGTATCCGAGGCACTTATCAAGGCTTAATACCAACGATTTTAAAACAAGGCTCAAATCAGGCAATCAGGTTTTTCGTCTACAATAACCTCAAAGCATATTTCCAAGATGGTGACAATACCAAAGAAATTGGACCAGTGAAAACATTCTTCATTGGTGGAATAGCCGGTGCTGCTAGTGTGTTTGGTAATACACCAATTGATGTTATCAAAACAAGAATGCAGGTTGGTGTTTGAAGTTTCTGTTTGTTAGGCCCTGCTCGACAAACATTGTGGGTCAAACGTTGGAAACTGGCTTATCAAGCAATATTGCGATGAATAGCGGAATCATTTTCGGGCATACTTAAAAATTACAGCGAGGATTGTTTCAGAATCATTGGCAAAGCAAGATCTCTGTTTCACATAGGGGTTTTGGAATCTGTCTACATCAAAACCAAAAAGCCGGTTTTGTGTAGACAGAAAGAGTTCGTTTTCTCACTTGGACTCTTCAAATAATTCTATTGGTCTTCCCGCTGTATCCGACCAGCTGATTGGTGTTCAAAACACAATGCCAACTCAGCTTTTCGTTCTTTCTGATTGGTGCATTTCGAGCCGCATCTGGGTATAAATTCCGCCTTAGTCTATTGTTTCGGTCTGTTTCTGACGTTCATACTCTGAGATGTGTCAGACGAAAAAAGCTTTTAAGTATGCCCGAAAATGATTCCGCTATTCATCGCAATTTTGAAGTTTTGTACAACTCAAAGACTATTCACTTATCAAGCAATGTTTGAATAGTCTTTAAGAAGGATTATAATTTAAATTGCGGCAAACAGCGGAAACATTTTTGGACCTACTGCATTTTTGGACATACAGTCTGTCAAAAAAATGTTACCACAATTTCTTGCAATTGTCAATGTGTGAATGTTTGGTCACTACACAAAAAGTGCTTGACAAGCAGACCCTGCTTAGCAATGTAATAAATGTTTAAAAAGCAATATTTTGTGATGTGTCCAAACCGTAAAACATTTTGCTTGACATGCAAATCAAAATGTTTGATGGACAATTTTCGCTTGTTTGGCTAGAGACTTACAGGAAATTTCATTGTTATCTTGACTGATTTGAACGGTTTTATGGTGCCGTGTAGTAAACCTCGTTTTGTTATAGCATTAGTTGTTGTCCTGTACGTTGTCTTAAACAATTTTTTTTCAATTTTAGGGTCTTGAAGCTCATCTTTACAATGGAATGATCGACTGTGTTGTTAAAACATGGAAAGAAGAAGGATTTAAAGCGTAAGTTAATCGAATTAATTTGATTGGTCATTCCGCTGTATCCCACGAGCTGATTGGTGTAAAACACAATACCAGTTCAGCTTGGCTTTGCTATTGGTTCATTTTGATCTGCGGCTGGGAATAAATTCTGCATTAGTCATTTGTTTCGGTCTGTTTCTAAAATTTATACTCTGTGGAGTTGTCAGACGAAATTTGCTAATTTTGGTCCTGAGATGTTTCCGCTGTTGCTTGCAATTAATCAAATGAAGGGTTCTACGATCTTTTCTTTATTGAAATGAATTTTAGAATAACTCTCCACGTGCGATATTTGTTGTCTTCTGTTTCCAATTGAGGACTAAAACTTTTTTCCATTGTTCACGCGTTGGTTAGTGAGTTGGTGAGTGAGTGAGTGAGTGAGTGAGTGACACTCGACCCAACACCAATATGTTCGAATTCTTCGAACATAAAAACGCAGAAGAAGGTCCCCAAAAAAGCGCCAAATCACCTCACCTTTTTGCCATGAGCTTACTGCCTGTCTCTTTTTAAATAGTAATGTTTTTCTTTGTAGGTTTTATAAAGGAACAGTACCAAGACTCGGGCGTGTATGTTTCGATGTTGCGTTCACATTTACGATGTATGAACAAGTGATGAAACTGCTGGATTACGTATGGAAGACAAATTAGGTATTTATATTGAGATGCTAGGGTTATGAGAACTATGCTTTATATTTGATTGGTGTGATGGAAGAATTCCAGAGCAGCGCTTGTATGTGTGACCCTTAAATAGCCCAATTTTTAATTGAATAGTGCCCATTTATTTCAGTATATAGTCACTAGTCCTGATTTTATTTATTTTTGGAGCTGATTGATAACTATTAGGCCTTTGTTTTGAAAATTGTCCTCATAGAGCTTAAGAGTTTTATTGGAGAAGTGGGAAAAAGTTGAGAAACCGCGTGTTGCCTTTCAAGTATTTCGTGTTTTCTGCCTTCGCTCTTGCACATTGTGACCATTAGGTACAATGTGATCATTTTCTTTTTAGCATAATCTTTTTAGCTCATCTAGGCATTTCATGAAACGGAATTTTCATTCATCGAATTGCCGAAACGACATTTCAAGACTGTACGCAATTGCGCATAATGCAAAAAAACGTTTGAGCCCCATGCTATTAAACGCGGAGAATAAGTAAAAAATCGAGGATTCAGACAGTTTATTGATTTCTAATGTTTTTTAAATGAATGCAACATGAATTTGAATTTTAAACCTTTATGATTCAGTACGTAAAATGTGGCAGAACACGAAGAACGCAAGACGCCATTCGCAATTTCTATTCTAGTTTTCCCGCCCCGACCCAGTCCTCTGCATCACACAAGAAAACTGTCCACTGGGCGTTTCGCCTCCCTGATTCAGACATAATCCGTAAATTTCAAACATTATTCTACAGCATTAACTTCAAATTTTCCAAACAGACTTGTTATCTTGATAGTAAATCTGATAAAGCCTGATAAAGTATTCAATCTACTATCTTGAAAGTTTAATAAGGCAATATGTACACCTTGGTAGAAATTGTAAGTAGTTTTCACTTTTTGTCTAAAGAAACGCCGACTTCTTCGTCAGTTTCAACTCCAACCTCTTCCTAAAAAATCAAGTAATACCGGTTACACGAAAATGATTTTAAGTTAAATGAAGCCAATTTTTTAAGATCACGGAGGATTAAGCTATAAGTTAACGAATGGACACCTCAATTTACCCCAATGATCCATATGACGCCCCTCCCTTAATACATTAGCTAGACTCGTCGAAACGGAATAACAGTTAAAATGAAAAGATGATTCCCCTAAGCAAATTCTCTTGCTTAGCCCATTAGAATGCATCATGCATATATCCCTTACAACGCAGTTTACACGAACGCAATAGATATACGCTCTGCAAGGCAGGTCTTTTCGCTCGTTTTCGGAAACACGTACTTTTCACAGAGCTCGATGAAATCTACCTCATATGTTAGTTATTAGCCTGTTTGCAGCCTCAACCTCTTCACACGGAAAATAAGCAGTTCCCTTAAAAAGAAACCTTGCAGGCTACGAAATGAAGGGATTATGATCACGAAGAAATTGATGCTATGAAAATCCATTCTAGGAAAAAATAAGTAGAAGAAAGATGACATTTTCTTACTATTAATTGCTTCTTTGATTTTGGGTATCCTTCCAAAATACAATTTAGAATGTCCATTGCCTAGATGCAGATATTCACATAAGAACATAAGCATATTAATGACAGAAAGGAATATTCGAACCTCGGTATTTGTATTTCTTGCTTGAAAAATGTAGCCCACACCTTGCCGAAGACCCATACCAAAATACCAAACCCTACCTCAAACCTAACCCTAGCCTTTGCCCTAGTCTCTAACCCACCGTAAACCCTATATTAACCCTAACCTTTAGGTCTAACCACAACCCTAAACCTTAACCCAAGTACTGCAATCAAGCCCTGACCTTTGCCCCCGGACCCCAGGTTTTAAGTCAAGAAAAAGGTATTGAAATTCGATCAATTCATCCCAGAAAAGGGATACTTTCTTTCTATAAACAGGCGTTGCTGGGTCATGTCAGAGGTGCAGTAGGAATGTTCCCAAAATTTTTAACACGCTTCAAAAGATTTTGAGAGATCTATGTATAAGTGAAAAAGATTTAAACATGTCTTAGTGAAATTTGTTTTCATTAATATTGCGAAATCGAGGGTGCAGAATAAAATATGTTTTGAATCAATAACAAGTATTCATCGCACCATTCGCTTTCTTTTTCGCCAGTGCTGACTGAATTCTTTATTATCTTTGTAAATCTGTAGGACAATTTAATCAAAAATTAATAAATCATGGTGAAAAATTGTTTGGGACGAAACCACCCCGGGTAATGTATGTACAGTACAGTGAAGGGATATCATCAGTACAGTGGAGGATATTCGGTACTGTGGAGGGATATCATCAGTACAGTAAAATTGCTGAAAAACCCTCCACCGTACTGATGATACCCCTCCACTGTACAGATGATATCCCTCCACCGTACTGGTGATATCCCTCCACTGTTCTGATGATATCCCTCCACTGTACTGATGATATCCCTCCACTGTACTGATGATATCCCTCCACTGTACTGATGATATCCCTCCACTGTACTGATGATATCCCCCCACTGTGCTGATGATATCCCTTCACTGTACTAAACATCCTCAGCCGGACTAATGATATCACTCCACCGTACTGATGATATCACTCCACTGTACTGAATATCCTCCACTGTACTGATGATACCCTCCACTGTACTGATGATATCCCTCCACTGTACTGATGATATCCCTCCACTGTACTGATGATACCCCTCCACTGTACTGATGATATCCCTCCACTGTACTGATGATATCCCTGCATTGTACTGATGATATCCCTCCACTGTTCTGATGATATCCCTCCACTGTACTGATGATATCCCTCCACTGTACTGATGATATCCCTCCACTGTACTGATGATATCCCTCCACTGTACTGATGATATCCCCCACTGTGCTGATGATATCCCTTCACTGTACTAAACATCCTCAGCCGGACTAATGATATCACTCCACCGTACTGATGATATCACTCCACTGTACTGAATATCCTCCACTGTACTGATGATACCCCTCCACTGTACTGATGATATCCCTCCACTGTACTGATGATATCCCTCCACTGTACTGATGATACCCCTCCACTGTACTGATGATATCCCTCCACTGTACTGATGATATCCTCCACTGTACTGATGATATCGCTCCACTGTTCTGATGATATCCCTCCACTGTACTGATGATATCCCTCCACTGTACTGATGATATCCCTCCAATGTACTGATGATACCCCTCCATCGCTCCACTGTACTGAAGATATCCATCCACTGTACTGATGATATCCCTTCACTGTACTTATGATATCCCTTCACCGTCCTGAATATCCTCCACTGTACTGAACATCCTCCACTGTACTGATGATACCCCTCCACTGTACTGATGATATCCCTCCACTGTACTGATGATATCCCTGCATTGTACTGATGATATCCCTGCATTGTACTGATGATATCCCTCCACTGTACTGATGATACCCCTCCACTGTACTGATGATACCCCTCCACCGTACTGATGATATCCCTCCACTGTACTGATGATACCCCTCCACTGTACTGATGATACCCCTCCACCGTACTGATGATACCCCTCCACTTTGTACTGAATATCCTCCACTGTACTGCACACTCGACACTGTAATGTACATACATTACCCGGGTGGAAACAGCTTTCGAAATAAATGAAACCATTACCAATACCATAACTTAGGGACCAAAGTTTCTTAAAAGATGTTTAGATACTGAGTGTATAAGAAACTTTTGTTGAAAGTGCAAAAACCTTGGACCAAAAATTTCTTATAAATAAAATGAGCGGAGATTTAATGTATAAGAGTGTCAGTGGAAAATCGCCTTTAGGGGTAGTGGTGAATTTGATTTCGCAGGGGATCTCGTGAAATATCCCTTAATTCTGTGAAACTTTGAATTTCAAACCAACATTTGAACATTTGTTTCGACATCTATAGCTGTGCCTATGTAGAGTTTTTTTAATTTAACGATCAGTCGGAAACAAAGCAGATAATCTCCCCAGTCGACCCGGTCTTCTTGAACTACGTACGCATTCAATGTTTTATTAACTAAAGCAAACAGCTGGTTTGTCCAAGTGGTAAACAAGATAGAAGCAATAGACGATTCCGAAAAAAGTAGCGTCAGGGGATTTTTGATCATGACGTACTGCGTCCAAAAATCGCATTTCCATCGGGAAGCAATACAAAAACTGATTTTGTCCAACGCTTTCTCCCAAACCTTATTGATCCGATCAATATAATGTTAAGGGCTCACAGACGAAGAAACCTCTTATAAGAAACTACTCAAGCCATTTTCATTTAAATATCTACACGCTTTTTTATAAGGAACCACTTTATAAAGAACCTACATGTAGAAGGCCCGAAAATTTAAAGAAATTCTACTAAAGAGAAAATCACTCAGGAACTTTTCATTGTTGAATATTTTTATGACTGCAAACAATCAAGAATTAGAAAGCCCGTTCCATTCATTAGCAGTCGAAAAGCACATAAATTGTACGTTAAGCATGTATCAAATGTTTCCTTGAGTAGCTTTGCTTACATGGACGACTTTGAATAGCAGTCATGCAACATGTATGTGCAGTTAAAATTAAGGAGCTATTAAGGAACTTTTGGAACTACAATCGTCTCAAAAGAGGTCCAAAAATAAGGAACTTTAGCTAAGAACTAGGCCTTAAGCTAGGTTCTTTATAAAAAAAGCGTGTATAAGCACTTGATAGTTTTCGTTATCTTATCCTTTATTATTATTTTCTCGATTCCGTTCAACTCTTCTTACTCAAAAATGGCACATTTAGCTGTCCTCAAATAGTTTCCGTAAGTAAGAAATGTTTTATTTTTGGGAAGTTATAAGAAACTCTTCAAGAAAAGTTGACAATCTATGTTTTTAGTGCCAAAACCTTGGAATGGAATTTCTTTTTAAAAAAATGGTGTATCTGCGGGATCAAATTCGGAATTCTACAAAATAATAGCTTTATTTCACCCGCCTTTATGTAAACTCAATTTAAAAAACCTAAGCTAAAAGGTATAGGCGAATATGCTTAACAATATGCGGTTAGTTTATGGCCACATGGCAAAGAGGCCTGAACACGAGGCTTGAACAAAAATCGCGCTGAATCATGGTCTTTCTATCCATATGATGTCATCTTAGCAACCTTCCGTTTAGATGAAACAAATGCAGTGGAATTAGTGGTAGATTTGAAGAGAAAATAGATATTTTGTCTGACCTTATCTTTTTCTGCTGGGGTTATGGAGTTCGTGTCTGAAACAAGAATTTGTATAGGTAGCTAAAATTAACGACTTTTGCAATAGACCTTTTCAAATGTTTTCTATAGTAGAAATCAAAAATCGTAGAAGGCTTCTCGAGAAGAATGTGAAATTTCAGTAATTATTTTATATATGTACCTGACTCAATTTTCTTAATTCTTTCTTTCATCGCCTGGCACTGAGATAAAAAAGATAAAATTGTTCAGTTTTTTGCAAGAAAACTAACTTTTTAATGGTTCTAAAAGGAAATAGGTTCGTGGTTAAGGTGGTAGCGATATAGACTCACTACATAAGTTCCACTACTTCGTTCGAGTGACAAATCAAGATAAGGGGAGAGTAGACTAAAGACTCATATTGTGAGACTAGTAGCGATAGCTAGGACTCACGTAATAAGTCTAGCCCAGGGAGCGAATCATCTATGAATTTTTTGACGATGTTTTTTTTGTGACTTAACATGAAAGCGTCTTGTAAAGCTCGGCAAAGAAGAAAGGGATATATTAGAAACTTTAGGCCGACTATGTGCGAAAGAAGATGTACAAAACAATAGTCTATTGTACTCAAACAATACCCTGGGTAATGAAATCGGGTTTCTTATTTGTGGGGCCTTACAGTGTCGATTTTGGGAATGTCCTGTCGCTAGTGCTTGTGAAATGTGGGTGGGTTGGCAGATTGGGTTGCGCTGTTTATCGCAAATTTTGAAGTAAAATTATTGTGAAATTATGAAAAAACAATAAAATCTCTATGCTCTTTTGTACCAAAATCTGCTCTTGCAGACGGTCTTTCACACCAGGGTCTGATTAGTTTTCCACGCCATCTGCAAAGTTTTTCTGCTTTGCTACGGACGCGAACCATTCATTTTGGAATAAGCAGTTGTGAAGACATCACACTTTTCATTTCGCCAGAATTTTACAACCTTGGTCATGGATATCTCAGCTTTACATAACATTACTACTGAAAAGAACATCACTTATGGTTCAAATTCAGTCACTCAGGGATGCTTTCGTCTTCATTTCGACAATCTACCGAAAACCCCGGCAGTAATGGCTTCTATCATAGGTACGTCGATACTAAACGTCCCTTCGTCAGTGTTTGCAGTTTTTAGTAATGCTATAGTGATGTATACTATATGGAACAAGCCATTGCTTAGAACACCAGCTAACTTTCTGATATTTAGCATGTGTTTCTCAGATTTCCTAGTCGGACTGACTGTCCAGCCATTATCCCTTGCGTTGATGTGGCTTAAATTGTCCGGTATTCACCCATGCAGTTTGAAAATGTGTCTTGACTTTTTTGCCTTCGTTTGCTGTGCTGTGTCCCTACTAAATGCCGCACTGGTCACAATGGATCGCTACTGGGCTATCTGTATGCCGTACCGCTATCATCCTGAAGTTTTAAAACGGAAGTATACATTTGCAATAACGGCTGTTTGGCTTATATTGGTCCCGTATACTCTGCTTCATTCGCTAAAAGTTATCAGTGGTCGCGCTTTTACAGCAAGCCTGGCTTGCATTGTATTTTTGGTGCTTGTTTTCAATCTGAGCTGCTATTGCAAAATATACCTAGTCATACGACAGCACAAAAGACAAATTTCAAGTCAGCTTATTCAGGTCCAACCATCCTTGCCAGAATCACATGATCAAGTTCCAAGCCAATCACCAACGGAGAAAAAACGATTAAACGTTGTCATTATTCTTGTTTTGATTTTATTGGCCTGTTATCTTCCTTATATGTTATTTCCTGTCTTCTATAATACTCTTGAGCTTAGCACTGAAGCTGGTTATGTTTTCTTCACATGGGTACGGATGCCTGTCTTCTGGAACAGTGCCTTCAATCCTATTGTTTACTGTTTGAAGATGCCAGCAATTTCAGAGGAGGTCAGGAAAGTATTAAAGCGTCTGAAAGCAAGAATTCTGTGTCGAAATGATTGACTTTGGAGCAGTTCTGTAGCATTTTAATGCATTACCTAGACAGGCAATTAACGTAACTTGATAATGAATATATAGCTGCTTCAATTTCGACGAGTATACAGAGGTTTGGTTTTTTGAAGTTGTCAGGTACTTTGAAAGATGAAAACAGGAAAAGTTCTCCTGAATATGTAACTTGAGAGAATTTAGACTGAAAGTTGGTTGCTTCTAAAGAAGAGTTCAGATACATCTAGAATATAAATGCTCTTGCCTCTTTAAAAAACTTCTTTTGGAGGACAATTATTAAATGCCTTTTAAGAGTAAGTCTGGTAGTATTTGGGAGAAGAATGCTGATATATTTTGACGAAGAATACGGTTGGAAGAATGTTGCTTTCCGAAGAAGAGTGCTATTTGCTTTCAAAGATGAAAGATTGTTCTGAAATCAGATTTTTCGGAAGAAGATTGTTGAAGAACAGCTGCAAAGCGCTATGAAATGCAACGTTGATGAAACACATTGCAAACCTTCAAAATAGCATCAAGGTGTTAGATTTTGAGTGGGAAGAATGCTGAAGAGTTTTGAAGAAGAATATTGAAGAGGACACATCAACAAGTTCTGAATGAAACAACAATTTTCGAGGTATTCGGAAAAAGATTGCTGAAGAACAGCTGCAAAGCGCTATGAAATGCAACGTTGATGACACACATTGCAACTCTTCAAAAAGGGCATCTGCGTGAAAGATTTTGAGCGGGAAGAATGCTGAAGAGTTTGGAAGAAGAAAAAGGGGGAGAGGAAATGAAAGTTCACCCCCAAAAGAAAATGGCCTTACCTCTTCCGTGAGGTGATTCAGTTTTTCTTTAGCCACTTTTGTCGTCATTTGACTATTCAGTTTTCCAATAACTGAAATAAATAAAATACAAATTATCAACTCAAAAAAAATATAAACTGTACAAATTATAAACTCAAAAAAATTCAAATTATAACTCAAAAAATCTGAAGAATACACATTATAAACTCAAAAAAATTTGAAGTATACAAATTATAAACTCAAAAAATATAAACTCACAAAGGACAGATTACAGATGCTTGTTGTGAAAACGTAGGTTTTAAAAATTGATATTAATTAACATTCAAAAACGGCAGATGCGACACAAGAAAGAACATTTAAGATAATTGTTTGATATTACTTTTTGAAATCTTATTGAATATCCGAAATGAAATCTAATCGAATCTTATCGTGTAACAGCGTAAAAATAATGCAAAAGATATACAAAAAGCGAAAATTTATGTATAACGGAGAGTAAACGCTCTTTTAGATATTATTCTGCCATTTCTACATTGTTACAACGATTTAGATATCCGACTAGATTTCTTATTATATTTCAAAAATCAATATCTATACGATTACAGTATCTCATTTGACATCCAATCGTTTAACACGTGTTAATTGTACTATACTAAACATATGTGTACTATATGTATTGATATATGTAATTGTACATGTATTTGGGAGCATTTTTGGTATTATATAAAGGTATTATTCGGTTTGAAGTTTTTGTTTTCCCACTCCAGCTCAGCCTTAATTTGACGGGCATTTCAGCGCCGATGTTGCTGTAGGTGAAGGTGAAATGGTGTTTTAGCGCCAGTCGCTAGGATCTCAGCAGTAGGTTAACTAATCGAGACCTCGACCCTGGCCGTGACGCTACCGTGGCTGGGCTTGAACCCTGAGCACACTGAGCTTCTGAAACCAAGAGTCAGCTGGATTACACCACGACACCACAACAACTTCAGCGAGGTTTTTCTCATAAACAAATTCCTAATAATTGGCTGTCCTAAGAGTCCCAAATCAAATAAGCGAGGCCCTATGTATAAAGGCGGATTTTCTCTTAAATTTTATACGCGTATCGACACGAATCGGAAGCTTGACACAGTGCGGCCATCAAAACCCCAATCTGCTTTTCTTTTTCGTTTCTCTTGTTGCTGCCAGGAAAAACATAAATGATGCCTCCCCTTAGTGGGCGAAGGACTTTACTTCTTGTTTTAAAAACAAAACAATAAAAGCAAAGGGCTCTTGGCTCACCATTTTGCTGTGAAACGCGATCTCCGTCATAAAGTTGACTTGGAGTGAACTTTCGACATCGATACGGCGAATTGTGTACCGTACTTTTCCGTACTACGATTCGTGTCGATACGTGTAGATTTTCTTGAAGTGGAAATCCATCGTAAGTTCAGAAACTGTAAAAACGCGACGCAAATTTAGATAGGAGATATTGCACTTGACCTTTATTCGGAAGTGTCCATTGCATTGAGTCAAATACTGTAATCGAAGTTCGTCTAATAAGAAGAGCACAAAAAGGCAACTAAATGCCAAACCTGCTTCTTGTGATTTGCATTTTTGCCGAAGCGTCTTCAGCTCTTCATTGAGAGTCGAGATTTCCTGATCCATGGCTTTGAGTTCACTCTCATCATATTTGCCATACTGGTCCTGAAGATAAGAAGATATCTCAACCGTATACCCTTTACCTATGCGAGGAACCAAGAAATCTTGTACGGTACAGATTATAAGGATCTCCATAAAAGGTAAGCAATTCTAAGTTATTTAAAGTAGTTTTTACATTTTATCATTTGCCGAAGTAAGATTGTATTTCGCCACTATGACTGTGTTTTGTGCTCAGCGATGTAACACAGTTCAGGCTTCTTTTGTTCAAAAACTAAGGAGGGGGGCTTTGTGATATCACGGGTTGCGGGTTCGGCCGATTTTGCCCACGGGTTTTCGGGTTTAACGGGTTTTGCCATTTTTCTAGCTCGGGTTTCGGGTATTGTAGTAAAAATGTCCGAGTTTTCAGGTTTTAAACCTTGAGAAGGATATCGATGTAAATAAATAAAAAAAATAAATATAAATATAAATATAAATTTAAATATAAATATAAATATAAATATAAAAAATAAATAAATAAAAAAATAAATAAAAATAAAAAAAATATAATAAATATAATAAATAAATATAATAAATATAATATAAATATATTTATATTTATTTTTCGGGTTTGTCCCAATTTTCTTCCGGGTTTCCGGGATTTGATACCCCCAAGGCCCCCCTCACTAAGGACCCCCAACCAACAGGGGCTCCCAAAAATTGTTCGTATTGTGTGCTTTTGGCCATACTATGCTAAAAGGCTTCCTAATGCCATCCGATAAGCAGTCATTAACCAAGGGAAACGAATTGCGCGATTTTTCGACGTTCTAAAGGGTATGTTCCCAAATATTTTCCCTCTACTCAAAGCCCCTTTCCCCTGTAGAGCTCTCTTTGCAAGACCAGAAAAATGCCTACAGAGCCCAGAGGCATATGGAGCCAAACCACTGCGGAACTAAATTTCTTCCAATGCTGCAAAAGCATGGGTCAACGTACGAAATGGGCCATAGACTTGGAGAAACTGAAGCTAAGAGAAAAACAATCTAGAAAAGAAAAGACATTCTAAAAATCTTGTTCAATGCATACTTGATTTGGTGCATAGACTTTCTGTTTTCCATATGTTTTCTCTTGTATTTTCTTCTTTTCCGCAAGGCCTTCCAGTGACTTTACAATTGCCTGAATAAAGACGTAATCCATTGAACACAGAAAATTTACATGAATACAATAATCATTTCTTAATATAGCAACAGTTACTTACTGTTTTACCGAATTCTTTATGCAGATTGTTGAAGATATCAACTGAAAAAATAAAGAATAAAATAAACTTTGTAGCCTTTAAACTGTACACAACTTCAGGATTGCAAAGAAAGACATGCTGCCATATTCATTTACTACATGAATAGAAATAGACCAGTAGAAAAACCCTAAATCTATGGATTATGTGCCATGGTTTAATATGGTATATGGAAATGGGAACTACCTGAAGGGCACCGGAAGCAAAGGGGAAGTGGGCGTGACTGCCCCTTGCCATCCCTTTAATTGCAAAATTCTTTGATTCTTCTATTTTTCCCTTCATTTCTTGCTTCTGCCCCCCACATTGCCCTGCCTTGCCTTGCATCCGGCAAGGGCTGCTTGAAGCACCTTGCTTGAAGCATGGGAGCAGTAGGGGAAGCTGCCCATTTGCCCTCATCAAAAGTGCCAAATTCCTTTGTTTTCCTATTATTTTGCCCTGAATTTATTGCCTCTGCCCTTGCTGACCACTGCCCCCGCCATGCTGGTACTTCCACAGACCACAACTCTGCTCCCTGTGCACCCACCCCAGCCCAAACAACTTACTTGCAGTGTAAGGTCGATTTTGTTTGTTCAAGTAGTCCAGAACAGCATCTACAAAGAAATGTAGTTAAGTAAATACTGGTTTACAATATAAACTTAATTTAAATTGCAATTTTGCAGTTTTGAGTTTTCTTCCACTTCACAATCCTAAAAACTCTTGCCCGTTCCACGTCATGTCTTGATTTTCTTTGAAAACATATTAGCTTACCATCGGCACTCTTCTTCTTACTCATGGTCCATGCACAAAGACAGCCAAGTTATTGTAAATTCAAATTCAATTTTCAGCAAAATTTAGGACCAATCTTGCAGGCAGCCATTTTTGAAATATTCCCGCCTAAATACTAGCCTCTATTTGACGATTGAATCGGTATAGAATCGAGGCAGCTCGATCATCTTTCTCTTTCGCAAAAACTTCCACTATGGTGAGCAGTAAAATTAGTGTCTTTCTAAATCCGCGTAAATCTTATTCATATTAGTAAAATATAGCTTGCAAATACAATGATACAGTCCTTAATGTAATTTTTTTGCATATTTTATATTTATTGGGCAGATGGATAAAATTTGTCGCAGTTCTGGCAATGTATTTGTTTTCTTGAATGGCCTAAATTCGTTTAGCAAACCTAAACATTTTGAGGCTTTGCTTGATGATGAACTGCACTGGGTTATGAATTGAATCATGATTCTTGCTAGCATTTCTGAAAAGCAAAGTACTTCCAAAAATCAACAAGTAAAGTAGGCTAACAAACATTCTTTAAAATATGCCCCCGTAATGCCTTTAAAAGCCAGTTTAGAAAGTGTTGTTTTGTTGCACAAAATTTCTGAAATCTTGTCTATATGGTGCACAAGTCTTACCTTTTTAATTAAACATTGTAAGAGTTTTCTTTAAAAGATGGGCAAACATTGAGCTTTCAATGCCGTTCTTAGACATAGGCCTAAGAAATAGAAAATCTTGCTCAAATTTTGAAAGTTTTTCAAATCCAGTGCTGATGACCAGGGTGCATTTTGTGTTATTACAAAAGCAATAGGTCCACATCAGTAGTTCAGTAAAGTTACAAAAGTGGGATAAAATTTGTTACAAATTGACTTTGTGTTTATCTTTCAATTTCAGGCTAAGAGAACGAGGAAAGTGGGCATAGTCGGGAAGTATGGCACCAGATATGGTGCATCCCTTAGGAAAATGACAAAGAAAATAGAAGTCTCGCAGCATGCTAAATATACCTGTCACTTCTGTGGGAAAGTAAGTATTTAGTTCCATTCAGAGGCATGGCCAGGGTCAAGGCATTCGGTCATTAGGTAGTGGCTCAAAGTTCAGCTAATGATCAAGCAAAGAAAACATGTTTATTCCGTAGCACAGAAGTTCATGTTATGGGTAGCACTACTGTTGGCGAGGACCTGTGGCTTGTGCCCCCAGACCGATATTCTAGAGCAAAAATACCCTGGTTACAAGTTTAACATTGGAAGAATGGACAGCTTAGTTGACTGTGTACCTGTGAAAAGTGATTAGAATGACATTGGACATCCACTTGCGATCATGAGACAAGCGTCTTGACCACTTGGCCACATCACCTTTAGCTCTTTGGTTTTGCAGGAGAACTCTTAAAGGGAATTGACACTGGTATACTGGGCATTTTAAAAATAGCCTATTGAACAGCTTTGAATTCAAAATACAATTTTTAACGGTCATGATCTTTTACTCCTCATAAAGGAGTCAGTGCATTGTTCATTAGCTAAAGACAAAGGCATTATCTCCGATAAAAATAGATCTGGCATATGCCACATTTATGGGTTTCGATTTCCTTTAAAGTGAAAGAGCCCAAAGCATTTAGACTTGAACCTTGCTAAGCCTTTCATGTCTACCAATTGTTTTCATGTTTTGATTTGAAAAAGATGCTATAAAATGATGAAGATTCCACGTATGATTGTGAAGTATGATTCCAACAACCGCATCGCTCTGATTATAGCATCTACTATATGTTGAGGGAAGTAGAGGGAGAGGACGACCGAGGAGATCATGGCTGTTTAGAATGTCTAAGGGAAGCTCAGAACCGTCTGCGGTGGCGGAAAATTGTGAACTCGTCAAAGTGCCCCAATGGCCATCAGGCTATGGGAGTGACCTGACCTGATATGTTTACTGAAGTGTTAATTTGTGGCAACTTATTTGACAAAAATTATTTGTTCAATTTTTCTCTCTCCCCTCTTAGGATTCCATGAAGAGGACCTGTGTGGGAATATGGAAATGCAAAAGCTGTCGCAAAGTTGTAGCAGGCGGTGCATGGGCTCCAAAGTAAGTTAATTGACTGCTGGTCATTCAATCTACTTGTTGTGTTTACAAGAATTTATGTGTGCGGAACAAGAATTACTATGTAGGCTAGGAAGGTTGGGAAAAATTTTGATGCTTTTTGCTATAAGTGATGATACGCACTGGGTTATGAATATCAAATGTGATTCTACTAACCGCATCGCACTGATATAGCATCATGGCATCAAATGAAAGGTCCTTGAGTTGTACAAAACTTCAAGGTAGCCAAAAGAGGGGAAACTGCACTCTTCGATCAATTCTATTGGTCTTCCTGATGTGTCCTTCGTGGCCATTGGGGTTCAAAACACAATACCAATTCAGCTTGATGACTTTTCTGATCAGTACATTTCAATCTGCATCTGTGTATGAATTCTGCCTAACTTGATTGTTTTGGTCTGTTTCTGACATTTATACTTTGGTAAGTGTTAGACGAAAAAGCGTTTAAATATAACAAAAGATTTTCCACTTTTTTTACTTTCAACATCATTGCATCCCATAATTTTTATTGGCTTCTATTTCATGAAGTACTGTTATGGATTCATTTGTTTTTATTTTAGTACCTCTGCTGCTGTCACCGTCAGGAGTGCCATTAGAAGATTAAGGGAGATGGCTGAGACATAAACTCGATGTTCTTATTTATAAAATTCAGAAAACTCAAAAGAATTGTTGTCCTTGTATTTTTGCTTTGCCTACATCTTTGAACTACATCTTTTCATTGCTATCTAATAGTAATGATGTTACAAAAATAGCATTATCTGTAAGTTCTTGCTTGACGGATGCTATAAATGATGATACGCACTGGGTTATGAATATCAAATGTGATTCTAATAACCGCATCGCACTGATATAGCATTCAAAAATATAGCACAGAACTTACATTAATCGAAATCTCTATACAACGGACACCTCTAAGCAACCAACAAATATTTCTGTGGCAAAGTTGGTTCTCTGTTTACACAAACCTCCCTAGAGTGTATACCCCATTGCATACACGTTTTTTTTTTAAGAAAGTTTTTTGGGCCAGTATTGAAACTTTCTTAGATATTTCATGTTTTCAGTACCAAAACTTTCTTGTGACTTTCTTAGCAAAAATTTTGAATACAGTATTTCTAACAATGCACAGTTTAAGGCACTGTATACAAGGCACAAATACCACGTTTTCCATAGATAATCATTAGACTCGTTTGATAGCAAGATGAACGACTGAACAGAAGAGCGAGAATAACATACAGAACACTAGGAGTGAAAGTATGAAACAGAAATTTCTTAAGTTTCAAGAATCCAGTATTGAACTTTCTTACATTTTTTAGACGTTGAGCACCACTTTCTTATAAAAAAAAAACGTGTAACATGGTCGTGATCTGGAGGGTCCATTTCATTCCCTTGACGTACAAGTTCCTAAAGGAGTAAGAAAACACGGGAGAATTACTAAAACGATTGTGCGTGAAAGACAGACTTGAATGGGTAGAAGACTGAAAACATAAGGCATGGACCGAACGATCAAAACATAAATTGTCAAACATCTGAAACTTGTTTATCAAACAATGTTTGAATGTATTTCCACTCCAAAAAGCATTCCTTGACAACCACAAATATGCGAATTTATTTGGCAATTTTTCAGGTGTTGTGTTATATAGACCATTTCAACGAAAGGCCTCGTTTTCAAAAAAAATTGAAAATTAGGTTATAGAGAAATTTCGTCTTCTTATTCGAATTCAGCACTTTCTTATAAAGGATTTGACCGTGAAAAATCGCTGGGGGTGAAATTTTACACCCTCAATAATTTTACACGGTCAAATCCCTTATAAATTTTCAAACTCTTAGTCGCTATAGAATCAACATCGTAAGGACAAGAAGCTTAAAAATTTCCCATAATACTAAAAAGAAGATACTGAATTCGAATCTGAAGTCGCAATTTCTCTATGACCTTAATTTCAATTGTTTTGAAAACGAGGCCCTTATTTGAAATGGTCTATTTTTTGGTCAAATTTGCTTATCAAGGCATGTTTGGAGGTAAGGCCCAATTGCTTGAAAATTTGAAAACGTTCAAAATTTGTTTCGCAATGACGAATGTCGAGAAACATCGCTTGCTTGACGCAAACAATAAAATGTTGCTCGAGCAATGTTTTGCGATTTAGCCAAACGGTAAAACATTTTGCTTGATAGAACAAGCAGAAAAATGCAAATGTTTGACAAGCATTGTTTGATCGTGATCAAACATTGTTGGGCAAACATTTGCGATTTGCAAGTCAAAAAAATGTGTTGTCAAATCGAAAAACATTGCTATTTTTTGCTTACATCAAGGAGAAAATATTTTTGAATTTTTTCTTAAACTCTGTCAAGCAATGTTTTGCGGGGTGGCCAAAACGGTAAAACATTATTTGTGAAGCAAAATGTCAACACCAACATTGGCCTTTTGGCCAGAGCTAACAATAGATGTACTACTCTTGCTTCAAATTAGATGTGGAGTTTAAACGGACTGAAATAATTGAACTGTGAACGGAGCATCATATATTTAACTGCAAAATGTGGGACGACGAATCAACACAGTTTAATTGGTTACGCTTTTTTTTAATAAGCAACTAGGGCTGAACTGACCTTAACATTAAGCAACTTGAGGGCTCAACTGAACTACTGTAATCAACTAAGAAGTCAAACAACCAAGCTTACTCTCTTTCTTGTGTTAGGAAATGGTTCTTCGTTCTTATGTTTTGCATGTTGAAGTTCGTTAGCTAACGTTTTTCCACTTGCTGTCTCCCAAAAGTCATGCTGTAGGCCTAACAGATGACGATTTTGACCCTCGCAGTAAGGGGTGGTTAGTAGGTACAAAAAAATGTTAAGCAACGTTTAAGCAACTTTGAGGGCTAAAATTTTAAGCAACTTTGAGGGCTGGACGAAAGTCAAGTTGCTTATTAAAAAAAAGTGTATTGTGTCAAAATAAAACAAGTTAGAGGAACAGTAGAAATGAAGGATAAGGTCCTGACAAAATGATGAAACATTGTTTGCCAAGCACAATGTTTTACCGTTTGTCCACATAAAACACTGAGGGAATCTGGTTCACGTGCAATGGTTTTGCGCCGTATCGAAACATGTGTTGATTGATGAATTTCAAATGTTTGATTGTTTAGCGGAGCCAACCAATATTTGATCGTTTAGCCACGTCGTGAAACATTGCTTGACGAAAGAAGTAAGCCAAATTTGTTGTGCAATGTTGTTGAAAAAGCTTTCGAAAAACATTTTTTCGGCTCACGCAAGCAAACATGCTTCGTGAGCAATGTTTTGTGACGTCACCAAAGTGTAAAACATTCTTTTTGCGTCAAAGACAAATTTCTAATGTGGACACCAACAATGTTTGACAAGGGCCTAATGTTTTTGAAATGTTTTTAAAGAAATTGTTCTGCCTTCCACAAACAAGAAATGTTTATTATATACAAGCAATTTTTTTATAAGCATCTTCGCTCGGCCCTAGTTCAAAAAGTTGCTTATTTTTGGACCTTTTATGTTAACCTTTTAGTAGTAAAAGTTGCTTAGTAGTTGCTAAATTTTAACTGTATCTTTTTGCCCTAAAAATAGCACAGAGGCTAGAAAAACAGCAAATTCTAACATTGCACATAAAATGACTGTAATCATATCTCCCTGCTGATATTGTTACCATCAGAGACTTTGTATTGAAAGTTAAATAGAAACCCCTCAATGAATTGCCTCCCTTAACGAGAAACACTCCGTTGATATGCGTGTTTTGACGACAAATGAATGGAAATAGCTTCTATGTTGATCAATCCTCGATTGCTTGCAGTGATATAAATTATCAAAAATGACAGCACGGGGGTTCTTCCATAGCAAAGGTACCTGGGGATGTGCCGCGCTAGAGGGTATACTTGTTCGGACTTCTAGTCTGGCCCAAGGGTATACTATTTTACAATTTTGGTCTAGCCAAGGGTATCATATTTGGCAATGGAGCGGCCACGCTTTCATCTTTAGTAGCCTTTTAGCCTGGAATGTAGAAATTTCATCGTAAACATTTTTAAAAGAAACTGGTAAAAGGAAAAGGTCGATCTTTGAATTTTTCGACTTAAGAGCAACAATTTCGAGCGTATTTGTCTAGCCAAGAGTATCATTTTGGTAGAACTGGTCTTGCCAAGGGTACCATTTTCTCGTAAAATTAGTCTCTCCAACGGTACCATTTCGAATATGCCGGCGGTAGACCCCTACCCAAAATTTAGGCAAGAACCCCCGTGTGACAACAGTTACCAGTAATTACACGTTTTTTTTATAAGGAACCTTTGGTCTGAGTTGAGGCTGGAGTTCCTTAATTTTTCAACAAAATGAGGCTGAAAGTTCCTTATACAGTTCCTTGTCATGGGCTTTGTATAAATACTAATTTTTATAGCAAATTCATAGAAACTATTCTTCATTGCTTTTTTCAAGTATAAATAGAGCCTTTTGGGAAAGAACGACATACTGTACTTCTGTTCCTTTTCGTACAAACCGTCTTGTTGTTTAAAAAAGAGTTTCTTATTTTTTCATCCGAGCCTCGACAGTTCCTTAAAGTTCCTTAATATTTTGGGAATTTTCAGCCTCGAGTTCCTTATAAAGGTGTTCCTTATAAAAAAAAACGTGTATTTCTTGCAACCCAGCCAGTCACTTCAAACCCAAAACGATCAGACATGTTGATCAACTTGCTTTTCACACAATGTTTGACCGTTTGGCAACTTCACAAAACATTGTTTGGCAAGCAAAAATAAGCGAAATTGGTGGCGGAATGTTGTCTGAAATAGTTTAAAGCAGTTTTGCTTTTTGCAAGCTTGCTTGGACAAAGCGCTAACTTTTGCACTTTTGCAGACTTGCCTTTTAGATGTGGCGAACACCGACATATCACCATCCTACAATCTTGTACAAAATATAGCTAGCTATTGGAACATTCTGAATAGTTCTACTATTATCTATGAATTCCTTCTTCTCCCCCGTTACAATGTTGTTTTGAACAAAAGTAGTCTTGTTCTACTACCAACATTGTTTTAGGGGTATAAGGGGGAAGAATAAGAGTTATGGAAGTAAAAAAAAAACAATGGAATAGGCCGTATTCCTTGGAAAAAGCCCTTGTTCCGAATACTTTATCCAAGATTGTAGAAGCCAACCAAGCTACCAAGTCAGTTTATTAGACTTAACATGGGAGTAACCTTAGCCTCTTTACACAGACTTGCCACAGTTTGGGCAAGTAAGCTTTCTACATCTGCCTCACTCAACCTTTCTAAAAACATTTCTAAAAGCAAAAACATCAGGTCGGATGACTAACTACTATCTATAAAAGCGCTTATCTCTATACGTCTATCTCAACTAGTCCTTGAAAAAACTGGTTCTCAAATGAACCAGTTCGACAAGTTCCTAGACTGAGTGAAAGCAACCCTTTTTTGTCTAAACATTTAATTATATGATTTAAATGTTTAGGTTTTAGCAATACTTTCGTTATTCGTAACAAACGAAGCAAATAACCGCGGTTTCATATTCTAAGAAGCCCTTTTGCATTTCACTGTTACTACAAGATAAGGATATGAGCTTATAATACGTTAAAAATTGTACTTTTGACAGTTAAACAAGATTAGCAATATCTGACTATATCGTTATATAACAACTTTGATATTCCGAATTTTGATTTCAGCAAAATGGCAGATTCTCTTTTAGAAGACAGAAAGAAAGATGACGAAAAGTTGGAGGAAGTTATAGACAAGTCTTTGCTTTGTGGATATCTTGGTTGGAGACCGAAGTTTCTTCAAATATTCGCTTCTCCAAAATGTTTTCTGCTTTTGGTTACTCTCTTTTCAGTCTGTCAAGGTAAGGTAATGCAAACTGATTTCATAAAACAATTCGATAACAGCAAATTTCGTCCGAGAGTTCGATGCTCGTTCTTTTTGGACAACTCTCGGGAAAATCGGAGACTTACACGTTTTTTTTATAAGGAACACCTTTATAATGAACTTCAGCCTCATTTTGTTGAAAAATTAAGGAACTCCAGCCTCAACTCAGAGTTAAGGTTCTTTAAAAAAATGACGTGTAGCAGGCTCCAAACTCCCCTTGCTACAAAGCTGGAAGATTTGCAGACTTTCCAGAGATTCTTATTTCCAAATCAACTTCTGTGGTCTCTGTGGCGCAATGGTTAGCGTGCAGGACTCACAACGAAAATGCTGTGGAATCGAGCCACGGTCTTTCCACTTGTGTTTCAGAGATAACAACCTTGGGCAAGTTGTTAACAAAAACGTGCCTCTCTCTACCCATCAGGTGTATGAATGGGTACCTGGTGGGTAGTTATGACTTATGAGCACCGTGTGTGGCTGCACCCTGCTTTATGCTACATGCATCCAGGGTAGAGTGTTAAGTCGACTGAGTAGCCCCAGGCTAGTAGTATACTTAAGAACGGCAACTTTACTAAACTTACACTACTTTAACTTTAACTACTTTTAACTTTTACTTTAACTTTCAAGTTTTACAAGAAAACGTTTTGGGGTCCCGAATCGGAAGCCTGCGAAGTCTACTTTTTCAGAATTCAGAAGAGACCAAAGTCCCAAAAGAACAACGCACCCTAACCGCACCATATTTTTCTTTCAGCTATGCTTGCGATGGGTGTAACCTCGGTTTCACTTCCTGATATTGAAAAGGAGTTTGGCTTGAGCAGTAAGCAGTCAGCTGTTATTCTTCTGTCCAACGATATTGCTGGCATTTTATTGCTCCCGGTCATTAGTTTTCTTGGAACACATGGAAAGAAACCAAAATGGATTGGCATTGGGGCGATTATCGCAGGTACGTTAGTCTACATGGTCATTAGACTTGTTACACGTGTCGCAGTTATCGCTTAGACTTATTACAAATCTACTGTATGATTGGACGTGTACAAGCTATTTTGCCTGGGGGTACTTCACTACCAGGTCAGACGAAGATTTGCATTTCATTTCATTTCATTTTAAATTCTTTAGCCACGGTAGCCCCATCAACCAAGAGAGGCTGCTTTTCAGAGGGCCGTGGAAAATCTACTTACAATGGTTAGATAATTTGATTAAAATAGCATAAATATTTACAATGTAAAATTCGAATAAATCAAGGATTAAAAATGAAAAATTAAAGGCTATTTTTTTATCTCGTTTTGAGTCTACTTTTAAGAGTAGACAGAGAGGGGGCAAGCTTGACCTTGCGCCAGTTTTGGGTAGTTTTTGAGCTGAAATTCTGGGATTGAGGCATATTTTCGTTGGAATATTTCTGTGATTGGGGTGTACTTTCACGGGATTGGTATACTAAAAATTCTGGTAATGTGTGTTGGAAGTTCGAAATTCGTTCAATTGCGGCGTAGCCTTGGAAAGAGAGGGCAAAGATGCACGACGTCAACAGTACGAAGCGAGAACTAACTTCTGGGATAGAGTATCAATATCTGACCAAAATTCTGGGATTGGATCGTAACGGAAATCCTTGCGGCGCAGACCCCCGTATGAATTTTAACTGTAGTACCCCCGGGCTATTTCGACTTCAGCTGGGACATTTTTTATTTGATAACGTATGTTTGCATTATGGAAACAAACTTGCTGATGTAATTAGTCTGGATAGTTCTTGAGACGATGAACATAAGAAAACGTTCTCTTTTCTCCTTTCAGACTATAATATTTATCAACAAAACATACAAAACGTAACTTCTTAGGTCAATAAAAAACGTCCAGTTCAAGGTTCTGTCCTTCGATCATCATCCAACGAATCTCAGTTTTTCACATCCAAACACGTTTTTGTCCCGCAAAGGATCATGGTCTGGGACAGTACAACGTCCCGTATGTTCAATCCTTACAATGTGCACCTGATCTTGCTGATCTTCTCGAACGAGTACCCGTGGTACTAATTTACCCTATGTATTTCCCGACCTAGAAAACATTGAAAGCTGAATCGACCACAGCCCTTGTTGAATGTGGTCCCTGCGAGGTTCTATCCCAATATCGTAAAAAGTGACACAGGTGGGCCTTGACACCTCGGCCACACCACCTTAACGTTTACTCAACTGGAAAAGAGTTAATGTGTAATTGGAGAGGCTATCGGCTATCAGTAATGAAAAATTCTTCCTTTCAGGAATCGGAGCATTGACAATGTGCTTACCGAAGCTCATGATCGGCCATTACAAAGTACCAGGATCCGCTTTAACAAAATCAACACTTTGCTCATCTGACGTTTATCAAGCAACACAACAACCCAGTACCTCTAACCTATGCACCGGTAATACAGGCTATGGATCTTCAACGAAATTCTTGGCAATCTTTGCTCTTGCGCAGTTTATCATCGGTTTGGGCTTAACTCCACTCTACCCGCTGGTGCCTGCATATCTGGATGAAAACGTGGACCCTAAAACCTTGCCTATTTACATGGGTATCTGGTTTGCGTGTAATTTCTTAGGACAAGGACTTGGTTTCGCATTTGGAGGAAGCTTTCTGAAAATTTTCACAAATTTGAAGTTGGTAAGTAGAAGCTATTGATATTTATGACGCTACTCAGCAACAAACAACGGCTAGCACATCTTCGTTCGTCCATTTGTTGTGTTGTGATGTCTGTCTGTCTGTGTCTGGTGGTGCTACAATGTCAACTTTTCAATGCCAGTTGTCGTACAATATCATCAAGAGTTTTCGTTAAGATTCTCCCATCTGTGGTGCCACTTTACTTGCCACGGCGAGGCTAAAATGTGGTGTTTGCCTTAAAAATTATCTATATCATTAACGATATGATATTTTATGTCAATATTATCTGCACTGTATTTTCCATACACTAAAATACCTAGACTATTTAAACATTTTGGCTTAGAAACCTACGCATTATCTGTATGATTACAGGTGTGGTCAGCATGTGTTGTTGGAAGCATAGCCAACCTTCTTAGTTCTTACTTGTACGATTGCGGTGAAGGTGCACGGGGTTCATGACTTAAGGAGTGTGCCGTCTCGATTTTACAAACCCATCCAATTAAAATAATACCACAGTTCCTGTATTATGAGGTATAATTAGGGAAAAATAAGAGTAATAAGGATTTTTACTCGAAATTGTGCAATGAACTTCATCGCTGTTTCAAAACTATTCTGGCTCAAATAAGTTAGCATTTTTAGTTTTCTTCAATTTGCCAACCTCTTATGTGGGGTGTAGGTTAAAATCATACCTATGTTTAGAGAATGTTACGGCCGAAAACGCCCCGTATGGGTGGCACATGGACTTGCTTCCCAAGTCCCTAACTTTCGCTCACATTGAATTGAATTAATGTTGTTGTTGTTCGCTCCAGTCAGGTTTGTTTGAGCGTCCAGCAATTCAATTCAATAGCAATAACAACGACTCATGTAGTAAGTCTAGGTGGCACATACCCGTACTTAAATTATATAAAGTACCCCAATGCCCCAGCTGAAGGTTTAGCGGCAGTCGCTTGATACTCTTTTAGTTGGATGGCATTCCTTTCCGCATCTCTAAAGTTTATAGTTTACTTTTTGTTTTTAGCCAAAGGGGATGATTTTAGAGAAAAAAGATCCACGTTGGATTGGAGCTTGGTGGTTACCATTCCTTGTTCTCGCCATTCCTCTCTTCCTTTCTGGATTATTATTATTATGTTTTCCTAAAGAAATGCCAAAGTACAGAAAAAAGCGACTGCAAGCTATGAATGATGGGAAATTACCGGTCGAAAACAAGAAAATTGGAACAGGTCAGTTTGTTTTATATTCCTTCCATAACCAGAAAAAGTTCGGTTTCTTACTTGGGCTCTTCAAATAATTCTTTTTATTTTCCTGCTCTGCTTCTTGCGAGCTGATTGGTGTTCAAAACACAATGCCAATTCAACTTCATCTGTCTGCTTGCTACATTTCGATTTGCATCGGGGCTAATATTCACCCTTGGTTGTTTCGATCTGTTTCTGACGTTTATAGTCTGATGAGTTTCAGATGAAACAAACTTTAAACTATGTCCAAAGACGTTTCCGCTGAAAATTTTGAAATTTTCTACTACCCAAACACTATTCTATTTATTTTCTTTCCCTGCCGTTTCCCGCAGCACAATCTGATTGGTGATTAAAACACAATGCTAATTCAGGTTAACTTTTTCTAACTGGTGCATTTCGATCCGCATCTGGGTAAAAATTCCGCCTTAGTCAATGGTTCGGGCTGTTTCTGGCGTTTATAATCTGAGGAGGGTCAGACGAAAAAAAACTTTTAAGTATGTCTCAGAGATGTTTCCGCTGTTTCTCTCAATTTTAAAATCTTGTATCACTCAAAAACGATTGTCTTCTATACGTTTTCTTGACAAATGAACAAGTGTATCTTTTAAATTTCAATAAACAGCGGAAACATTTTCAGGCATACTTAAAAGCTTATTTCGTCTGACACTTCTCAGAGTAAAAATGTCAGAAACCAAGTCAAGGTGGAATTTAAACCCAGGTGTGTCTCGAAATGCATCAATCAGAAAGAGAATCCGAGATTGGCATTGTGTTTTAAACACCAATCAGTTTGGGGAATTCAGCGGGATGACCAATAGACACTTAATTGAAGAGTCCAAGTGAGAAAACGAACTCTTTCTGTCTACACAAGCTTTAAGTATTCCCGGAAAAAACTTTTCCGCTGTTTATCGCAATTCTGAAGTTCATTACAACTCAAAAATTATTCATTTAAGTCTATTTTTATGATCTTTATGATTTCTTTTTTCTCGTATAGGCCTAAAAGACTGGTTCAAAGCAACATTGAATTTGCTGAGGAATAAACTGTACATGTTCTCGACATTTGCTTTGGCTGTGAAAATTGTCTTCGCTGCTTCTGTGAGTGGATTTCTCTCCAAAATTATTGTCTTGAAATTCGGTGGCTCTTTCTATGAAGTTGCAGGATACGTCAGTGCAGTGGCTATACCGGGCTCTGGAAGTATGTACTATTGTTTACTTCTTCAAAGGTTGTTTTCTGAAATTTATTTGTCATGAATGGCGAACACATAGGATAGATTTTTCCACAAGTGGCATACCACAATAGATGGGATTCGAACCTGGACTGCATGACCAGAGAGCCAACGACGTTTTCAATGAGCTATAGAGCTCAATGAAATTGCCGAGCAACTCTCCTAGTCATAGAGTCCAAGGCTCTCAAGAAATTCCAAATGTTTGACAGACAATGTTTGATCGTTTGGTCAGGGAATTATAGTTTACGGTTGTAATAAATAGAGGAAATTTATTATGATCTTGCGATGATAGGGCGATTAGGGAAACTCATGATCGGTTCTTGTCGTTTTAGTTGGCATCGCATGCGGTTCTTTTGTAATGAAACGCATTGCTGTAAAAGATTCCGCTAAAAAGGCTGCAATGATAGTGGCAATTTCTACTGCATTGACCTGCTTTTCTGCTGGTATTTGGTTTATACCTGGATGCAAAACTACCAATCTTGCTGGAGCTGCCGTTCCTTACTCCAACAGGTAATTATTCCTGTTCATGCCTTCTGAAACTCTAGCGCACTAGCCCTATAATGTAAAGATGTGTTTGACACCGTTTAACAATACCAGTTGATGAAATTATCCAACTTAAATCCGTACATAATGTGTTTTGACATACAGGTTGTGCAAGGTATGTTGTATTACGTGAGCAACAAATGTGTAGTGAAGATCGCAGGGACTTGTGGAGGGTTGTTATCAGTACAATGGACAATGCAATGTAACGTGGAGGGTTACCACAAGTAACGTCGAGGGTTTGTTGGGGGCTATCCTCAGTACAGTTGAGGATGCGATGTATCGTAGGGGTTCATCAAAGTTATGTCGAGGGTTACCTTAGATAATGTGGAGCGTTAGTGGAGGCTATCAACAGTACAGTTGATGATAGGGTATCGCAGGTAACAACGAGAGTTATCATAAGTTACGTTGAGGGTTACCATGAGTTACGTGGAGGGTTAGTGGAGGCTACCCACAGCACAGTTGATGATACGGTATCGCAGGTAACAACGAGAGTTATCGTAAGTTAAGTTTGTCGCAGGTTACGTTACCCAAAAGTAGCGTGTAGAGTTAGTGGGGGGGAGGTATCATCAGTACAATCAAGGGGGCAAAATATTCTCCACATCGGGAATTGTCTATACGGCAACCCCCTCACTATGTGTCTCATGAGCATGTTTGATAAGCCCCCCCCCCATAAAATCAAAGGGTGATGTTTGGCTACATATTGTTGTTTAATAATCGTACACGAAGTCTTTCTGCCGTTTTTGTGGCAATGTTGCTGGGGGGTTGATGAGTGCTGATGGGTGCTGATGTTCTCTCGGGAGTTGAAAGATCACGAGTACCCCCATCATGCTCCTTCGGGAATGGGGAATTTCAATCGTGTTTTTCATTTACAATTGCTTTCTTTTTTAGTCCAAAAAGCTCAATGCCAGATTCAATAATTACTCGATGTAACGCCAACTGTGGTTGCTCAAGACGCTCCTACCAGCCCATTTGTGGTGAAGATGGGAAAACGTATTTTTCACCATGTTTTGCTGGATGCAAAGTGAAATCTTCCGGAGTAAGTTAACCCTCAGAGCTTTAATTTACTTCAAGCGTAATATTATCGGGATTTCGCAAACAGAGTTTCTTCAAAAAATAGGCTCACCGCTAGAAAAAATCATGCTCCACGCTGAATCTGAAACACGCTTACTATGGCAGTTGATTTAGACCCCGTTTACGCAGGACCATTTCCAAACAGGGCTGTTCCCTTCTATAGTTATAGTACAGATAGACCTTCCGTTTAAGAGGGAATTAATGGATCCGTAATAGTTTGGGACTATATCCCAATTAGAACTGTTCCCGTTTAGGTCTCATGCAAACAAGTGAGAACGATTTCAATTGAAAGTGAAGGTGAATTGATGTTTTAGCGCCAGTCGCTAGGATCTCAATAGTAGGTTAACTAATCGAGACCTGTCCCTTGCTGTGATGCCAAAGTAGCTGGAACTCAAACCCAACCTCGTTGTGTTTCTGACACAATAAGCCAGCTAGAATTTGGCCACGACGCCACAGCATCTTGAAGACTTATAAAAGCGTTCTCAAACTAGTAAGGACCGAAGAATAGAACAGCACAATACAGATCTTCCTGTTTCTTTGCAAACGGAAGTCCTATCTGTAATAGTTTTGGACTGTTCCATCTGGCACTGCTCCCCGGAACTCAGAGACCGACCAGACCTCTGGAAAACACAAGGCCTATATCTGTACAGAATAGGACAGTTCCAAACTGGACCAATCATAGCGATCTGGTCAAGATAAGCTCTTATAAATAGTTGATTATTCTTTCAAGGGATATGAAAATTGCAGTTGTATAACGGAGTCGATTCCTTCACATAAAAGCAAAAATCAAGAAAAGATCAATAACACTTCAAATACAACAGGCGAGAGCAGCAACCAAAATGGATTTTTCAAGGCTTTTAATGGAAGATGTGATCGTAATTGCAAAAATCTTGTTATTTTTCTGTTTTTATCCTCCGTCAGTACAGCAGTGAGTTTCTTCTCAGCAATTCCGCAGAAAATCATGACTCTCAGGTAGAACTTCTTGATTCTTCTAGTTAACTGTTCTGGATTTCGTTGAAATACAGTTTTTAAAGTGTTTTGCTACAATATAATACAAGACAATACAATACAGTGTACAATACAATACAATCTATACTGTACAATAAAATACATTATAATACAATGCAATACAATACAGTATACAATACAGTGTACAATACAATACAATACAGTGTACAATACAATATAATACAATACAATGTACAATACAAGACAATACAATACAATACAATGTACAATACAAGACAATACAATACAATACAATGTACAATACAAGACAATACAATACAATACAATGTACAATACAAGACAATACAATACAATACAATGTACAATACAAGACAATACAATACAATACAATGTACAATACAAGACAATACAATACAATACAATGTACAATACAAGACAATACAATACAATACAATGTACAATACAAGACAATATAATACAATACAATGTACAATACAAGACAATACAATACAATACAATGTACAATACAAGACAATACAATACAATACAATGTACAATACAAGACAATACAATACAATACAATGTACAATACAAGACAATACAATACAATACAATGTACAATACAAGACAATACAATACAATACAATACAATGTACAATACAAGACAATACAATACAATACAATGTACAATACAAGACAATACAATACAATACAATGTACAATACAAGACAATATAATACAATACAATGTACAATACAAGACAATACAATACAATACAATGTACAATACAAGACAATACAATACAATACAATGTACAATACAAGACAATACAATACAATACAATGTACAATACAAGACAATACAATACAATACAATGTACAATACAAGACAATACAATACAATACAATACAATGTACAATGGAAGACAATACAATACGATACAATTCAAGCGATTCAAGACGATTTTTTCACTTGTTCAAAACAATGCGCTTCTCCCTGATTGGCTAATAATCTTCATACATGTCTCTTTTTAGATGTGTCCCGGATAACCAAAGATCATATGCCTTGGGTTTTCAGCTCGTCATAATGCGATGTTTCAGCTTCATACCAGGCCCCTTGATTATTGGCTCAATCATAGATGCCAACTGCCTCGTTTGGGGTATCGATAAATGTGGAAATCGAGGCAGTTGTCTTGATTACTTCGTACCAAAACTTTCAAAGCACTTTTTCATTGTTGCCTTGTCAGCGTCAGGTAAGAAAATTTGAAAAAAGTAGTCCCTTCTTCCATTATTCTTCAGAAATTTTCCTGCCTCCGCACTCATTAGAGACCCCCTGCAATGAAATCTGGAGGTTGCCTGTTGCACCGAAACTTTCCCCCTTTATTACTGCACTTTGCATTACATTACAGAGGATCATTTAGGGGATTTTCCTGTTCCCTTGAAGAAATCCCCTTGTTCCCTGGAGTTTTATAGGACTCTTTTTCAGTTTGATAGTCAAGCGTATTGAGTGAGGATTCTATCTGATCCCTGTTCCCGATGTTCTCTCGTTCCCTTTAAATTTTTTCCACGTTCCCTTAATCTCTGGATACTTTTCGCTTATTCTCACGTTCCGTAGAACCCCTTCCAAACAACCCTCGGAGGTTGCCTTTCTATTGCTGCACTTCCATTCCATCACATTGTCTTACGCAGTGTTAACGTTTAAGGGAAGATGAAATTGTATATTAAGTGCCAGTTACAAGGACCTTAGGCAGAGGAAGATAAACTAACGAGAGATAGGTGGCTAGGCTCAAACCCCGGTCTCGTGGAAGGTTGAGCTCCTGACCCCACGAGTTAACTGGGTTAGACCACGATGTGCAGAGCATCTGCGTGTACCTATGCCCACTCTCTTACTTTTACAACTTTCACAATCGCTTCTGTCCACCCCGCTACCTTTTTCATGTACTGTAAATTTAGGTCAGCATAGGTAAAAGTGTCTTACCGTGCCTTCTAAAGTAAATACACCTACCTACAGAAATAACTAGAGAATGGAAAGAGAATGGAAAGAAGGGTTTTGGAATCAAATGGCAATTCTTCCATGTTTCTTTCTTCTTTAGGTGTAGCATCAATACTTTACTTTCTCGCTTGGTTCTTCTATGTTCCTGCTGAAACAAAAGTTGACGAAAATAAAAATCAAGAAATGGCTTTGCTTGAAACAAAGAAAGATAGAAACGAAGAAGTCGAAGAAGGCAAGGCATAGAACTTTGATTACGATCAAAATTTTATAAGTAGTTATTTAAAACTTTATTTTCCTAAATACTTTATTCATTTTGTATAATACTTTATTCTAAATGCTTTCAATTGAGGAGGGGGCCCGTGGGGTACTAACTATAGTTTTTGTACGGGTATGTGTCGTCCATATGGGTGGGTTTTTTACTCTGAAATTATCTAAACATGGGTATGATTTTAGCTAAATCAACATAATGGGACATGAAGAAGACTAAAAATTTCACTTTATTTGAGTCTCAGTACTGTTCGTATTGCTTCGTAGAAGTTCGCTATACGATTTCAAACAACATGTGTTCTTGAATGTCTTATTGCGTCTTATTACTCCAATATTCCGCTGTTATTACTCACATTATAGGGTCTGTGCCTGTCTGTGTCTAGATTATATAAGCGGGAGAGTCTGTAAAATCTTGGCGGACATCCCCGTCCATCCATAGTTCATGTAGTCCCCCTTAAGGGGGAGGATCAATTGCTCGTAGTTGTAATTGAACTGAATAATTCTTCGCTAGAGGATCTAAAATCTTGGACAAAAATTAAAAGACAAACTGGAATATTCATTAATATCTGTATTACCGTTGCATTTAACCCCTCCCCCTTACTCAAAATTGATCCAAGGGAGGGAGGGGGAGTGAGCTATTGATTAGCGAAGCTAAAGTTAAGGAATTGCTGGTCTAACTCGGAATCTTCTTGTGTCTCATTATATTTTGTCCAGATTGTAGAGCAACTACAAGGCGTTTGGGGCTTTAAAAATTTCAGAGTAAGAGATTGGAGTAAGGGTTGTAATAAAGCATCAGTATAAGGGTTATTTCAAGATTCAGAGTCAAGACTCGGGGTAATCACATTCGCATTAGGGTTAGTTGTAGGGTTAGATTCAGGGCAAGGGTAACAGTTTAATGAATGTCGGTAATGGTATCAGTATCTCATACTACCTAAATCTAAATTTGATAATAGGATAATATCTTTATACCTTAGTTTAATGTTTTAAGACTTTCTTTAAACTTTTTATTTTCTAGTGTATTATTACTTTAAATATGTATCCTTGAGAATTCGCAATAAAATACAAAGTAACCACAAAATATATAGCTCTGTTAGTTATTCTTTCTAACCTTCCGCACATTCGAGAAAAGAATTATTGAGAAGCTGGGCCAAAGGGGGATCTTGGCAAGACATTGCATGGATATGGGTGTAAATAGAAAGCATACATGGGGGCGTGCCAGTAAGACCCCTTTCCTGTTCTGCGAAAAAAACGGGCATTGTGGCTTTGAGGATTTGTGGCAGGGTCTCAAAAGGGTTTGGATAACAATTGTGACAAAGATACACCTTACACCATGAAAAATTACATAATGTTTGTATGTAATTATTGTTTTTCTAAATTTATAAGGTGTGTTTTGACATAGTCATTCAAAATGACTATGGTTTTGAACAACATTTTGGGGTGCTATGAACCAAAAAAAAATTGCTGAAAGAAGGTCGCATATTGAAGCGATTAAAAATTATATGGTCTAAAGAAATCAATGTTCTTCTGTCTCAATGTAGAGGGGCTAAACCCTTTCCCCAACACGTTTCACATTCTGTTAGTCAACAGCGACCGATTCGGTTGTCCCATTGTCCCCAGTTGTCCCATTTCTTTTGTACATGAATACGAGGCTGGCTTCACAACACAAGAGGAAACTGAAGATTGGGTGAAGATATTCTCAGGCTCTCACAGTTTGTGCTCGCATTTTCCAGAAAATATCATGTATTCTTGTGCAAATCAGTTATCTTCGCGTTCTGTACGAGTTAGTGGTCTTGTGGGAAGATTCAAGGTGAGTGTTCTTGTTGAGAAACTCGAATTTTTCTAGAAAGACGCGCGTGCCTCAAGGCGTTAGGCCCGGACAGCCGGAGGAGGACAAGAAGTCCCATTTAATGTTGACACCTTTGCTCAAGAGACCTGGACAGAATGCTGTTTTATAAGAAACTCTTTATAAGAAACCCAGACTCTCGAATAGCCAAAAATTAAAGAACCTCCAGTACTGAAAACTTTTTACGTAGCGAAAATGTTCTTGCATTTCCCGTATTTCGTCTGGAAGAAAGCATTTCTGTGACAAGCAGACATACAAGAAACCCACATGCATTCAAACACATCCATAAATAGGTTTGGAACTTCATTCTGATAGAATAACTATGTTGCCAATATGGATACTCAACAAACACTTGAGAAACTTTCAGTAATCTAAATCTGAAATAAAGGAAACTTTTCTAATTTTTGAGTTTCTTATAGAAAAATACGTGTATAGCAATAATAAGGTCTAGAAAGTCTTATTATTCTCATATTCAGCTTATTTTTACTCATAAAATAGGGTCTGTTTCTGCAAAGGTTTACATTATAAGTGGGTGGGTTTCTGAAATCTGGGCGGCACATCCCCGTCCATTCATAAGTCATGTAGCCCCCCCCCCCCTAGGGCATAATTAGAGATCCCATAGTCTGAAGTCACAAAAGGTCATGGTCAGTGAAAACTAAGGTGTGACTAAAACTAAGTTTGCTCCATGCCTGCAAGATGTTGCCTATGCAGCTTCTAATGCAGTTTTCCATCTTGCACCAAGGTTAGCATGAACAACAAGATGTGACCTTTCTCTTGTTTTTACCATGCAAAAAGCTCATGAAGTGTTTTTCCTCCATCACCACTTGCCCTCACAAAAAGCTAACTTTCCAGTCTAGGAAGGTATCCAACTTTAATTGGGCCAAATTCATGCCCACTACTGGTTTCATTTCCACACTTTCAATAAGACCCTCCTCTCCATACCCTCCTCTCCATGGGGTGGATGTAGCCAATCTGTCCCTAAACTTTTCTGAGTTAGTTATTGCTCATATTTCGGTATGTCAGGAAAAACTGATGCCTGTGCTGAGAATGATCTTTCCAACAAATTTACTGGACCTATAAAATTTTAGACAGTTAAATACAAGCACAGCGTTAAAAAAAACTATATGCAAATCAATTTGAGCAATTTTCAGAAATTATAAAATACAAATACAAAACGGCAAGTAAAACGCAGCAAATTAGAAAACAGCAAGCAAAAAATGAATTATCAAGATAAACTAACTCATTATATTGTTCAGTTGGTGAGTTAGGATTATCCATGAGTTCAAAACAGCAGCAAACTAACTTGTTCATAGATCAAACTTGATATTTCTTTCTCTTGTTTCAAACACTTCTTCAGGCATTTCTTCAGAACTCTCATTTTCAGCACAGGCATTTTTCAACACATGAGGTGCAAGATCATTCCAGAAATTCATTCTCCTTGACTCCAGATCCTGCTTAACCTGGAGGCTCAAACCAATATCAAGATATTCCCTGTTTTCCACAGTGTACTTGGGCCAGTGGTCACCAGGGTTTCCATACTTGGCAAAATCCGTCCACATTTTCATGACATTTCTGCTGACCATCTCATCTTCCTCTGTGTAATTTGCAGTCAGCATTGACTTCTCTCCAATCACTGCTGATCCAAAAACAAAAGCGAATTCCATGGTATGACCAACTTTCAGCAGAGGCACCAATGTATGTTTTGGCAGGTGTGAAAATTTATACCTGTATACAGTTCTACCATCATGCACCAAGGCATCAGAGAGCTTTACTACTGGGTTAACAAATATGTAGTCAGCAAAAAAGTCACAGGAACTTTCAAACCATCTCATTGAGGCATTTGCTGGGGAGAAAGCAGTGTATTCATGAACGATAGCTTTGTGGAATACATCTTGTTTCCCAGGGTATCTGATAGCAGTTGCATATTCCACAATCTCTTCAAAATGTTTCTTAGTCATCTCATTAGGAGGTATGGCATACAACTTTCCTTTGTACATGTTACCCATCATTGTCCCCTCATCACTGTTAAAACCAATCATCTGCTGCATTGGCCCAGATTTTATCGAGTTGGTTTTTTCAAGCTCCCAGGGCAGGTCATCAAGAAAGTGTCCATCGACACTTGGACCAGATAAAAGAGATATTGGGGACAGTTTCTTTTGCTCTTCTATTATATCTTCAAGTGGTTTCCCCCTGATGCATTCTGTCATGGTATCAACATCATTGCAGCCTAGAGATGCACCTAATGCTCTTGCCTCTGTATCATCCGTTGTCTTGTATGCAGCCCACGGAGCAAGAGACAAACCACTTTGTGCAATCGAACGTTGAAACAAATTCTCATTCCTCACCAGTGGAGATAATGTATGCAGTGAAACGCTAGCCCCTCCAGCACTTTCTCCAAATACGGTCACTTTTTCTGCATCCCCACCAAAGCTTGCAATGTTTTTCTTAACCCATCGAAGTGCAGCAACCTGGTCCAGCATTCCGTAATTTCCTTTTGTTTCTGTTCCTGGAATGTTGAAGAATCCGAGGATCCCCAGTCTGTAGTTTATAGTAACGACAATAACATTGTATTCTGCAGCCAGCACGTTTCCATGATAGAACTCATGACCACTACCGCTTGAGTAGCCCCCTCCATGAATCCAAAACATCACCGCCAATTTCTCGGCTTGGGAGCTGGGTTTATAGATATTCAGCGAGAGGCAGTCTTCTTCGCCGAGGGTTTCTGGTGGGGACAACACTGCGGAGAAACTGGTTTGCTGTGGGCAGACTGGACCGAACTCTGTTGCATTGTGGAATTTGTTTTCTCACGATGAGACAGGCTCTGGTGCTTTGAATCGTAACGGTCCCGTAGGTGGCTTTGCGTAAAGAATCCCTTGAAAGACATGGACTTTTTTGCCAAGCACTGTTTCTTCTAATCCTCTGCAGGTTCCAAGGTTTGGTACCTCGATATCAACAATATGGTAGACTTGCTCCAAGTCTATTTCTTAATATCCTTCTCCAAAGGTCCACCATTCCGTGTTAACAAAGGAGAGTGCCAGAGAAATAGACTTGTACCTTTCCAGCAGTCATGAATAATTAATGAGATAAATCTTTTGTATTCTGACGTCACCGGACAAGATCCTGTCCGGTGGCGCTTCTCTCTGAAGTGAGAGAATCAGCCATTCAGCACGAAGAAATGACAAAGCTCTTTCCAGATTAAGAAATCTCCAAGGGGGTTGCCTCCTGGAAGGCATTTCCTTGACAAAAGATGCACTTAGCTGCCGATGCCAACGACTCTGAATGAAATTCAAAGAGGCTTTTGTTCTTCTCTCCTCAATTCATATTGAAAAGATGCATTTAGTGTATTATTCTCAAGTTCAAAGAAAGAGTTATGCCTTTTGTTTACTAATCTAAAATCAGTACCCCCAATCTTCTTATCAGCAAGCCACTGGAGCGGGAATCTCATTAATTATTCATGACTGCTGGAAAGGTACAAGTCTATTTCTCTGGCACTCTTCTTTGTTAACACGGAATGGTGGACCTTTGGAGAAGGATATTAAGAAATAGACTTGGAGCAAGTCTATTGAATGGTGGCAAATGGAAAATAGAATGCAGGGATACGCCTCCTCTCTCTTGTCAGGCAATCTGTAAAACATGGAGCGTGGAATGATGGAATGGAATGGTGGAATGGAGTGATTATATAGAATACCCTTATTAGAGAGTGCTTTGAAATACAAATTATATCCTCGTATTCTACTGAACCTAATGGCCCTCGTATTCTACTGAACCTATTTAACTCAAAATATTGCTAAAATATAGTAACCTTTTTCAGGAAATTACTATGATAAAACCTGTATTGCTGAGTTGTCTGTCTTGTGCAATAGATAACGCATTTGTCGAAACCATTGAATCCAGTGGCGGCGCCAGGGGGGGGGGGAATGGGGGGGACTAGTCCCCCCCACTTTTTCAGAAAGATGGTCTCTGAGATTCATGCAAATCCGATGAGAAAACTGGGGGGGGGGGGGGGTCAACGACGTTCAGCCGACGTTCAACGCTGCTATCAACGGGTGTTGTTTCAAAACATTTTCGCTGAGATTGACTCTCGTAACTATACCCATTTCTTATGTTTCTGTGAAGGTTTTTTGTGTTGTTCTAATAATGTATACAGACAGAGAAATCAAAGGATCCTAAGCCATTTTGAGACCTCAGAAATGACAAAACCCCGGGTGCTTCTGGGGGCTTCGCCCCCTGGACCCCTACCACGGCGCTGCCCTGGACCTCTGGGGGGCTTTCAGCGCCCCCCAGACCCCCAGCTGTTTTTGGCAACGGCCTGCGGCCATTGCGTGCATGCCTTCGGCACGCAATGTACCCCTATGAAAAATATCCCCCCCACTTTTTTGGAGCTGGCGCCGCCACTGATTGAATCTAGATCCGCCGCTTAGATTTGTGAAATGGAATGGAATTGGATATGACACGTTATTTTTATAAGTAAGTGGTTTATAAGAAAGTAGTGCTCAACGTCTCAAAAATGTAAGAAAGTTCAATATTGGATTCTTGAAACTTAAGAAAGTTTTGTTTCATACTTTCACTCCTAATGTTCTGTATGTTATTTTCGCTCTTCTGTTCAGTCGCTCATCTTGCTATTAAACGAGTCTAATGATTATTTTCTTTGAAAAACGTGGTATTTGTGCGATGTATATAGTGCCTTAATCTGTGCATTCTTAGAAATACTGCATTCCGAAATTTTTTTTAAGAAAGTCACAAGAAAGTTTTGGTACTGAAAACATGAAATATCTAAAAAAGTTTCAATACTGGCCCAAAACTTTCTTATAAAAAAAAACGTGTACTGTCAAGAAGAACTCCTTACCCTCCGCAGTCGCGTTATCTTTATCAGAATGTTAATAGCAAAGCGATCAGGATAGTGTATATTAATTTGGCAAATGCTATCGAGATAAAAGGTCCACTAAATACACCCATTCTTTTGTAGGGAATCAAAGTAAAGCCATTGTATACCAAGAGAGACACAGAACATGTACAAGAAGAGACCCCTGGGGAATTCCCCTTCACAAGGGGGCCTTATGCTACAATGTACACACATCGACCATGGACGATCAGACAGGTAACTCGTGTAACTTTACTGTAAACTGCTTGTTACCCATTTGTTTTCTTTGTAGAAACTTCATCAGATTGCCACGGCCGTGATGTCTGAATTAACGAAGATTGTGCTGTTGCGTTGGGTGTAATCCAGCTGACATGTTGTGTCAAAGGCTCAGTGTGGTCAGGGTTCCGAGCCTAGCCATGGTAGCGTCACAGCCAGGGTCGTGGTCTCGATTAGTTAATCTATCACTGTGATCCTAGCGACTGGCGCTTAACACCATTTCACCGTCACCTTTCGCCTTCAACGAAAGGTGTAAGGCATAACTCGTAGTAGTACCTAATTGGCTAATCCTTAATAACTTTTGTTTTGTAGTATGCTGGATTCAGCACTGTAGAGGAAAGCAATAAGTTTTACAAAGAAAACATTAAGGCTGGACAGCAAGGATTGAGTGTCGCTTTTGATTTGGCAACTCACAGAGGGTAAGGCTTTTGCAAAACTATCAAACTTTTCGAAGATTTGAAATTTGCTTGTCAAGTGATCGTTAAAGGTCATCGAAATACAAAAAGTCGTAAAACTTTAGCCAAATTGATGTCTTTTAATATTTTAATTCATACCGCATTAATCATCTGATGCCGTTCAAAAATGCTTGTCAAGTAAAATGTTTTACCGTTTGGCAATGCTTTGGTGTTTGATCGTTCGGCCATGGCCTAAGATTTGAATGTAATAAGTTTTGATACGATTTTAGATATGATTCTGACAATCCTCGCGTTCATGGTGACGTAGGAATGGCTGGTGTGGCTGTTGATTCTGTTGAAGACATGATCGTAAGTTTTTGAATTACCGTATTTTCTCGATTAAGCGCCCGGGGCGCGTATTAAGAAATCCTTCAAAACAATCGTTCAATAAAGGCTTTATTATATGGTGTTGAAAACATTTTAGAATATTTTCGAACTTTTTTGGAGAATGTTTACTCATAAAACATATTTTGTCAGTATTTCATTTTCCCATCTCAATATCTCTCACTTCATCAATAAGAAATAACGTGGCTATATCACGTGGTTATATCAACGCCAGTCAATATGGCTTGTACGGACCGGTGAAGAACCAATCAGATTGCGCCGTTGCCGGTCCGAAAAGCCGTATTTTCGAACACCATATAATAATAACCCTTTCACACCCGGATTCATTTGCATGCAACAGTTTAACTCTATATGACTGCAGGTTTTTAAGGGGGTAGCGAATACCAAGATAGTCAATTGAAAGCAGATAGCTTCAAAGAAAATAACTAATATAAACCCAATAATATATCATGCATTTACCCCCTGAAAATATCACGTTTTACAGTGTTTATCAATGGACCATATGGTCCCTCCAGGAGGGAAAGGGTTAAAGAGGTGTTGGGGACCAACCTGATAGGCGGCTGAATCTAAAGGAGACGCTTATTCGAGGATGGGCGTTTATTTAAAGAAAAGTTTAAAGAAGAGAGTCAACTCAAGAACTATTTAAAGTATGACTCAAAGAAAATTGAATTGAATTGAATAGTGACGGTTTCTTTCTCAGCAACTATTTGACGGAATTCCATTGGATAAAATGAGTGTTTCCATGACGATGAACGGAGCTGTGCTACCTGTCTTAGCAATGTACATAACCGCTGCTGAGGAGCAGGTAATTATCGCCAGATATTTTCATTTTTGCATTCACTCTTTTGCATCCTTTATTTCTTCAACGAAAAGGGTATGCGAAACTGCGATATTTAGTAGTCTATGGAACAGTTCTTATAAGGGAGCAATTAATGCTTCATAACGGAGAAGACTCTACTATTGTTGCCAAAACAGACAATATTTGACATCCGTGTTTTGATAGCATCATAGCTATTTCACCTCCGCCGTACTGAATATTCCCACCGAACTGAATATCCCCCCTTGGACTGAATATCCGCCACGTTAATCTTGATGTGACCCCCACGAACTCCTCATCCTCCACCGTACTTCAAAATGCCTTCCCACGGCAATCATGGTATCCCCCGTCCGTGCTTAATATCCGCAAGCTAGGGGATGATTATTCGGTACTCCAGAGTACCTCTACAGAGTAAACGTGTTTATTTAGTTAAGTCTTATTTGTATTTTCAGGGTGTTGGGCAAGAGAAATTATCAGGTACTATTCAGAATGATATATTGAAGGAGTTTATGGTGAGAAACACTTACATTTACCCCCCGAAACATTCAATGAAGATTATTGGCGATATCTTTGCATACACATCCAAGGTAATTATACTGTGCTATATTTTTTCCATTCAGTTCTTTTCAAAGAGGCCTGGGTCGGGCGCGAAATTTTTCTGAAAAATGGTAGACTTTCCAGGAAGGGAATTCTCTCCACGTGCAACAGCTGGAATAACGGTCGTTTCAGGAGCTGTTGTGCATTAAATTTGCCATTAAATTTACTTCAAATTCACGTTTAACTTTAAAAAGTGAAAGAAAAGCTTCAGACCCCACCATATCTGCTCAAGGAGACATTTAATGAAGTATTCTCCTGTTTGTCAGGTGTTTGTATCTTGTTTCTCTCTTAATCTTAATTATCTTGTTTGTTTTTGTAGCATATGCCAAAATACAATAGCATTTCTATATCAGGATACCACATGCAAGAAGCTGGTGCAGATGCCATCTTAGAAATGGCATTCACAATTGCTGATGGATTGGAGTATTGCAGAACAGGTTAGTTAGCCATTTGGTTTTCCTTTTTTCTTTCTCTTTCTTCTTCTCATTCAACATCCCCTTCTCTTCTATCTTCTTTCTTCTATTTCTTCTTCATTTTTCCTTTTCTTTCCTTTCCACCTTCCTCTCCTCCTTTCTCCTCCGTCTTCTGCTCCTTGGTCTTCTCATTTTTGTTGTATTCTTCTGCATCTCCTGCTTTTTCTCTTCCAACTTCTTCTTCGTATTCTTCTTCTTCCTCTTCGTCATCTCCTTCCTCTCCTTCTTCATCTTCTTCTTCCCCCCTTCCTCTTCATCTTCCTCCCCTTCGTCTTCTTCATCTTCGTCTTTTTTTCTTTCCCTTCTTCCTTTTCTTCTTCTTTTGTTTTCCACTTTTCTCTTTCTTCTTCTCATTCACCATCCCCTTCTCTTCTATCTTCTTTCTTATCATTGTTTCTTCTATTTCGTCTTCATTTTTCCTTTTCTTTCTTTTCCACCTTCCTCTCCTCCTTTCCCCTCCGTCTTCTGCTCCTAGGTCTTCTTTTTTTTGTTGTATTCTTCAGCATCTCCTGCTTTTTCTCTTCAAACTTCTTCTTATTCTTCTTCTTCCTCTTCGTCATCTTCTTCCTCCCCTTCTTCATCTTCTTCTCCCCCCCCTTCTTCTTCATCTTCCTCCACCCTTCGTCTTCTTCATCTTCGCCTCCTTTTTCCCTTTTCTTCTTCTTTTTCTTCGTCTTCCTCATCATCATCTTCTTCTTCTCCTTCTTCTTCATCATCATCATCGTCCAACTCCCTTTCTTCTTCTTCCTCTTCTTCTTCTTCTTCTTCTTCCGTATCTGCTTCTTCTTCCTTCCCTTCTTCTTCTTCTTTTTCTTCCTTCCCCTCTTCTTTACTTCCCTTTTCTTCTTCTTGCTCGTCTTCTTCTCTTTCTTCTTCTTCTTCTTCTCCTCCTTCTCTTTGATCTTCTTCTGCTCCTTGACCTTTTACTATTAACCTGATCCAGTCCCCCTCTTTGATTTTTTCTTCTACTTTTCTTCTTCTTGAACTTTTTTTCTGTTACTACCTCACATTTCTCTCGCTTCATTTTCATGTTGTTTACTCACGACCACTTTTCATCTCATTTAAGTTTTCTTTATTCTGAACAGGTCTGAATGCTGGTATGAACATTGATCAATTTGCACCACGATTATCATTCTTCTGGGGTGTTGGCATGAATTTCTACATGGAAATTGCCAAAATGAGAGCTGCACGCAGATTGTGGGCAAATTTGATCAAAGATAAATTCGGTGCTAAAAACCCAAAGTCTTTATTATTGAGAGCACATTCACAAACGTCTGGTTGGTCTTTAACTGAACAAGTGAGATATTTTTCATTCTCATACCCCCTTTGTTTTGTTGGTTAAGCCTTGGTTACCATTCATATTACAAGGAAATTGTGATGATGCAGGGGGTCTAACCCAGCTCCTATGTGACTGCAGTAGCTTTTGTTTTGCTTAGGAAAGTTTTGATTTGTATGAGGCTTAAGAACTCATGTTAGCTACTACCACGGTTATTAACATTGTAGAAAGTCATTAGTTAGTTAATTAGTTAATGCCGTTCCGCGGATGTAACAACGGCCACTTCCGCCTCGGCTTCCTTCATGAACCTCTCGCACAATGATCTCCAGTTGTCTCTATCTTGAGCTTCTCTTCTTAATCTTTCTAGATCGTCGCTGGTTCTCAGTGATAGTCGTTTGCAGTATGTGTGGTCTCTGTTGGTGTATTTAGAAAGCCGGTCAAAATCTCTTGCTAGAGTAGTGGGTAGAGTGGTGCGTCATTAGATGACCCGAACCTTGTTAAGGCCCTGGTCAATCGATCAAACATCGTTGGTCAAACATTTGACATTTGCTTTACAAGCCATAATTAACCGTTTGGCCATTTCACAACATTATTAACTTTGCTTTGTGATGTTTATGAGAAACTTCAAAAACATTTTCTGCTTTTAACATGCAAAAAATGTTTGTCAAGGAATTTTTTGCGACGTGGCGAAACAGTCAAACAGTGTGACAAGAAAATTTCAGATGTTTGAAACAAAATTTTGTTTGGTCATTGCCTAACTTAAACAATAGAGGTTTCCGCAAAAGATGGCCGCCGTTTCTGTCAACCCATTGTTTTTCATGAGGCTTTACGAAGGGAATTCTGGGAATAATTTCCTTAGCTACGAATTCAACGTCTGCAGCTATGTAAAATACGTTACTAAGGAAATTATTCCCAGAATTCCTTTCGAAAATCCTTAATGAAAACAGTAGGCAAAAACGGCGGCCATCTTTTGCGGAAGCGTCTATTGTTGAATGATAACAATAATTTACTTTCTTTTCTTTGTAATTTCCGAGGAAACCTTAGCAAACTAGTATTGTTAAGCGAGTTTACTTTTTGCAATGTTTCCTTTCTTGTAGGATCCTTACAACAACATCATTCGAACCACAATCGAAGCAATGGCGGCAACCTTTGGTGGAACCCAGTCTCTTCACACGAACGCTTTTGACGAGGCTTTGGCACTTCCAACTGTTTTCAGTGCGAGGCTGGCAAGAAACACGCAGATTATCTTACAGTCAGAGTCTGGAGTTGCGAAGGTTAGTGACTTGGAACTTGTCATAATTCTCTTTGAATTTCTTTGTCTTTGTATTTGTATTCTTGTGTAGCTGCTACAGTCGCACAGTCATTGACCTGAGAAGGGTGAGTTGAAACAAAAGGGAATCGCATGCCACACCCATGACACACTTGTTATTCATTGTTAAGTAAGGAAGGTTTGCAACTGGGCGTATTTTTTCTGACGGGGTTTTTCTAGACTTTGATAGAATGTTAGAAGTTCTATCGATGTAAAATGAAAGGCAGAGAAGATGTATACGAAAGATAATTTTGGCATGGCTTTTCTGTTTGTGAAAAATGATTTCTAAAGTTGAAATGACACTTAATACATCTTGATATATGTCCTAATTCAGTGTGTTCTTGCGTCGTGACCTAAGCAGCTCCATGAGGTCGGGGCTGGAGCCTTAGCTACGAGCTACGGTAGCGTCACAGCTACTGATCTTGTCACAGCCAGAGGTGATGTCTCGATTAGTTAGCCTACTACTGACATCCTAGCAACTGGCGCTAAATGCAACATTTCACTTACACCAGCTGTGTCGTCGTGGTCTAATCCAATCTAGCTGGCTCGTGATGTCAGAAGCTCAGCAAGCTCGGCAAGCTCGGGGTTCAAACCCCAGCTAAGGTTGCGTCGCAGCCATGGTTGAGGCCTCGATTGGTTAACCTACTACTGAGATCCTAGCGACTGGCGCTGAACACGCCATTTCACCTTCACGAATCTTCGCAGTTTGTAGTTAGACTTGTAATTTTTGTTCGTGTGGTTTTTATTGCTCCTGCCTCTTTTCAGGTTGCTGATCCTTGGGGTGGCTCATATCTAATGGAAAGCTTAACTGATGATATTTATGAAGAAGCAAAGAAGGTCATAGATGAGGTTCGTATGAAGAGATCTTCCGTTTATCTCCCACCTCTTAGACTGAATAATCTCGGAAACTTGGAAATCTGATCGGAAAATCTGCCTCTGCTTGCTTACTGAAATACCCAGAGTATACTGTAGTTTATGACGAATGGTCATCTTTTCCTTAGATCGAAGAAATGGGTGGTATGGCACAGGCAGTGGCATCAGGAATGCCAAAATTACGTATTGAAGAATGTGCAGCCAAGAGACAAGCAAGGATCGATTCTGGACAAGGTTGATACCGTGAAAGCACTATTAAGCCCGCTCGCTCTATCTAGCCTCATTCTCCTTTAAGCCCCAATCTCCCTATTAACTCCTTCTTTCTATTAACACCATGTCTCTGTAAAGCCCTTTCTCTTTATTAAGCCCCCTCTCTACCGAATCCCCTCTCTCTATTAAGCTTCCTCTCTCTATAAAGCCCCATCTCTTTAATCAGCCTCCCTCTCTAATAACGCCTTCTTAAATATATCAAAAATTAGATAAGCCCCTGAAGCCCTAATATATTCTTTACGGACCTAATATTTCGATGTTGTTCACTCCATATGCATGAAACTGTTGTCTTTATTCTTTTTTTATTTGAAATAAATGTCAAAAGCATCAATTTACAGAGGTATATCTATTTTTATCTTGTAGAAGTGATTGTTGGTGTGAATAAGTATAAACTTGCTAATGAAGATCCCGTGGAGGTACTTTGTGTTGACAATACCAAAGTACGAGAGAGTCAGGTCAGTGATAAAATCATCCAACTTGTTATAACCACGTGTTGTGGGAAACTTGGAAGTCTAAGGAAAAATTAACTTTTTTTATTGATAGATTTTGGCACGATAACCACTGTACCAGATAGCTTTTGGGGTGCCGCGCCTTGCATTGGCCCATACCATATAGGGCAAATGTTTAAATAATACCGGGTACCTATGGGGCCCCGTTACACGCTAGCGAATCTATAATCACTACTGTGGTGGATAATCACTACTGTGGTGGTACTATTTGCATACTGTGGTGGCAGTTTTGGCGTACTGTGGTGGATAATCACTACTTGTGGTGGTTTACTATGCTTGCGGTGGTGGCAGTTTTGGCGTACTGTGGTGGATAATCACTACTTGTGGTGGGTTATTATGCATGCGGTGGTGGCAGTTTTGGCGTACTGTGGTGGATTTTGTGGTTTTTTCTTGCTTGATCTATAGAGTTTTTCTATGATTTCGTATTCACCACATAAAGCATTATAACCCACCACAGGTAGTGATTATCCACCACAGTACGCAAAAACTACCACCACAGTACGCAAAAAGTACCACCACAGTAGTGATTATCCATCACAGTACTCCGAAACTGCCACCACCGCAAGCATAGTAACCAACCACAAGTAGTGATTGTCCACCACAGTACGCAGAAACTACCACCACAGTACCCAAATAGTACCACCACAGTAGTGATTATCCACCACAGTAGTGATTATAGATTCGCTAGCGTGCGTTAGGAGTGGTAAGAATATACCATATCCCATACAATTTTCTTTGAGATATCCCTCATCCCCTGTATGTTTTCTATCTTTTAACAGTAGTTTGTCTGTCAATTACATTCTTAGCGGAGTGATTTTCATATTACTAGAAACCGGAGTGAAAATCAGTCCGATTTTTGGAGCGTTTCATATAGGATTGTCATGATGAAGTTTAAAGCCCGAAATGCGTTAGAATTACCCCCTTTCTTCCTGATTCTAAATCTCTTTTTACAATTTTTCTATTTTTAAAGCGTATGGTACTGGTTTTATTGAATAAGTATTTGATAGTTTCACACACACTATGTAATTTATTTTTATTCTGTTTCGAAATACGTTTGAAAGCTTCTCATCATCCCTGATATTCTCACTGCTTCTTACTGCAGATAGCAAAATTACAACACATCCGTGAGACAAGAAGCTCAGAGGCAGTAAGTTCAATTCATTTTATTTACTCTTCGCTAACAAGATTGTCAAGCGTTGCCTAAACGTCGCCAACATCATACCCAATATTTTACCAAAGTTCTTATTACGTGTTGGTATAAAAGATACTGCAGTAGTTTAAGGAAAATTTATTTTCAACAACTTAACCTCCTGTAAGAGGAAAGTAGCAGTATAGAAGATGCTACAATAGTTAAACGGGGTGTGGATTGCAAATTTTGCGATGGTTTATATATTTTTGTGTGTAAGCAGTAAATTGTCGTGAAAATAACGTTGTATTTGCTTCCTATTTAGGCCCAAAAAGCACTGAACGATATAACTGAAGCATGCGCAAGTGGTCAAGGAAATTTGCTTGAATTAGCTATCCAGGTATTTTGTTAGCTCCAGCTGATGACCATGAAACAATTTTTCAGTTTACTTTTTTGTTCTGCCGTAAGTAATGTTGAATATTTTTTGTTTAGCTGATGTAATGTGTTTTTCCATTAGGCTTGCCGCGCAAGATGCACTGTGGGAGAAATCAGTGATGCGATGGAGGCTGTGAGTTTCGTTTTCATTTTTTTGTTTCTTTCTTTGAACATGTTGTTGTGTACTTATTTTAATGTTAACAATCTTAAAATGTTTTTAATTAAAAATTATGTATAGTTTAACGTAGCTGAAGCCGTCTTCTGTCAGAATGGCTATTAGAGCTTCTAATTTATGCTTGCAAGAACGTTATTGAACTTGCTAACTTCTTTAGATTTAATGACAATGTCAGTAGTAGACTTCCCACGCCAGTAATGTTTCTGATCGCTTTCCCAATTCTATAAACAGACCAAGAATTTTGGTGGACCATTTTAGAATTTTGAAACATGTCATAAAATGCGATTGTTGTTTAACCATTAAATTTGCTGTGAATGCTCCATATCGGCGAATTTGAATGGTTGTCGTTGTAGTTCGTAGTAGACTTATAACCTGAGTCGTAGTTACCGCTATTGAATTGAATTGCTGAACGCTCAAACTACGACTCAATAAAGTTTAAATGTGAAAACTGGCTTGAGCAATCTCTGGTATTAGCCTCGGTTTCGTGAGTGATAACTGGAACTCATATTTGACTTATTACACGAGTCTCATGAAATTTGGACTAACAACAACAGCAATTCGCTTCACTAGAGATGGTAAAGTTCCAATTTGAGTAGCTTTCCAACAACAACAACAACTAAAGATGGTAGCTGCGATAACTGGGACCCGTATAATGAGTCTAGACTCAGGTAGTGAGTTTGTTTTGTGGCCTTAAGAAAACGATATTTACAGTAGATATGAAATAAATAAAGGTTGGCAATTGCTTCTTACAACTTCTCAAAACTTTTTATAGGTTTTTAAAAGACATGTTGCAAGTGATAGAATGGTGAGCGGTGCATACAAAACTGAATATGGGGAGTCTGATGAAATAACCAAAGTTGCTGATAGAATCAAGGTAGATTACTTCTCTTCAATGCTCTTGATATTTAATGGGTTTTAAGGATCACTAAAATGGTAGATCATTCTCTCTAAGTTTCATTACACTTACCTGAATCTTTTATCTTATTCTAATGAGAGTTGAAACTGTTCAATCTATTATCCTCTAAATATCTCTCTACACACAAATACTCGACATAAACGTATATTAGCCTACTTCATCAGTCAAAAGTTATTAGAATACACTAAAATTGTGTGCAATGATTATTGAACACGTACTTGAAAATACACCCAGAAAAACAACCGTGCTTCAATTAATAGAATCAATATTAGCATCAATAGAAGAGATCCTCATGGATCCCCTAGTAGATTAGCTAATATGAATAGAGCCCTCCTCCTCCCCTACCCCCGTCATATCTAAGTTCAAACAAAACTTAATATTGTTTGGGAGTCCCACTTTCCTATTTTCCGTTTTTAGACTCTATCTATTAACTGATCTATTAACTGGTAACTAGTGCTTTAAGAATTTGCCATTCTGTTATTATAAAATGCAATTTTACACTACAAGTGGGTAATCTTTTAGTTTCTATTTCTGTTCGTAGTCCTGTTTGCTTTCTGTCGACTATACTTAGGTGTACCTTAGTTTCTTTTTTTTCTGTTGATTACATCTTTATCTTTCTCTAGCAATTTATGGAACTTGAGGGTCGACGACCACGGCTGCTGGTGGCTAAGATGGGACAAGATGGTCACGATCGAGGAGCCAAAGTTATTGCAAGTGGATTTGCTGATCTTGGTTTTGATGTTGATGTTGGACCACTGTTCCAGGTAATACTACTGTAAATGCAATTTTCATGCATTTAAATTCTTTACTTTGGTGTGCTTGATGGGGAAATCTGAATCAGCGAAATTCCGAAAACCAATGGCTTGGCAAAGATGGAGGTTATTGTTAATTCCCAGTTTTTCCAGATGGAATTCGATGAAATGGATGGAATTCGAGCCAGGACTGCATGATCAGAGAGCCATCGACGTTTTCATCGAGCTATAGAGCTAATTTAAATTGCCGAGGAACTCTCCAAGTCATACAGCTCAAGGCTCCCCTACCGTCTGACTTTATGTGTTTCGGCTATGTTTTGCTGTATGAATAAGTGTTCCCTGTTGTTTTGGGGTTGGAGACTTACAACTGTATTAAATGCGATTTTGTAGCGTGACAGCACCTGATAACTATTGAGGTGGTGTGGTGAAATGGTCATGGAGTTTGGCTCATGATCGGTAGATCGTAGGCCCGAATTTCTAGGGGCCAATTTCCACAAGTCTGCGGTCTATCCCTTCAAGGCTTGTAAATGAGTACCCAGAGTAATCGTTCTAGAATATCAGAACCCCCGAATCAAATAAAGAATGCTAGCTTGCATTACCATGCTAGCTTGCCAGCTTGCTACAAGATTATAACAGTTACTTTTATGATGTTACTTTGCTTTTTTTCATTTTTAGACTCCAAAAGAATGCGCTCAGTTGGCGGTTGATTCTGATGTCCATGTTGTCGGAGTTAGTACCCAGGCTGCTGGTCACAAGACCCTGGTACCTGAGCTGATTAATGCGCTCAAAGAAATCGGACGAGGGTGAGTCGTTTGAAAATTCATAATTATTCTATTTTGCATCAAGATTTCACTTTATAACAAGAGAGTTGTTTCACTTGCTATTTTGAAAAAATGGGCCTGTATTTAGTATACAGTCCATTGATTGATTGATTACCCTTAGGCTTAGAAGATGCGATCCCACCCAACTGTCATCTCTCAATTGGGCTACCAAGACTGAGAGGAAACACTAATCCATTCCCAGTTGGTAGTGGACGGGACTGTGCTCCGAGAAACTCTGCCATGCAGAGAACCTGCCAACAAACTCTAGCTCGCAGGCCACAATAATTCGCTCCGAAAGCGAGAGTATGGTATGTTGGCAGTGTGGCATCTTATGCCTACAATGCATGCGAGAATTACTTGGAACACCCATAACATCTTCAGGTTTTTTAACTAGGCAACCCTCTTTCACTCTATCACCCGTTACCAGGGGAGGAGAGATGTTCCTTGCTGTAGGAAATCAAATTCGGCGCTCCAAGAAATTCGGCAGGCATTTGAGTGGCCTAGCTGAATCACTGTAATGGGCCTTTACAGGTCTTTGTTTCCGTTCGTTGAATTCAGACCAACAACAACGACAGTTCGCTATAACTAAGCTGCGTCTCTAGAACAACAACTGATTAAGGTGGTTGTAGCGATGACTGGGACCCATGTAATAAGTTTAACTTAAAATAATTTGTTTTGTCTTCACAGAGATATTCTGGTCGTTACTGGTGGAGTTATCCCCCCTCAAGATTATCCGTTCCTGTTTGAATGCGGAGTTTCCAGCGTCTTTGGACCAGGTAAGTCAGCTTTATCAAGCAATCTTGTATCCACTTCTGACGGGGGTTGCGTAAGCCAGAATAAATATATTTATTACCGTCTTGTCTTGTTCCAGGAACAAAGATTCCTGATGCTGCGATTAAAGTTATCGATGACATCGAAGCTAATCTAAGTGGACCTGGCGGAGAAAAAATGGCGAATTAGGACGGCGTGAGATTTAAATAAATGCTTATATTTTGCTGTGTTGCTGACCCTAATTATTTAAATTTAATATGAATATAGTAATGGTAACATACACAACTTAACCCGTGTAAATTTTGTAAATTGAAACTTTTTGACTAAACTACAGAACCTTGTTATTCGGTGACATTTTTAGATTTATGGGAAGTTGCCCTTATTTTGACCTAAGTTGTCCTGATTTTGACGGAAGTTGCCCTTAGTTTAATGGAAGTTTCCCTGATTTTGACGGAAGCTGCCCTTATTTTGATGGAAATTGCCCTTATTTTGACGGAAGTTGCCCTTATTTTAATGGAAGTTTCCCTGATTTTGACGAAAGTTGCCCTTATCTTAATGTACTGTAGGCTGCCCTTATTTTGACAGAAGTTTAGCCCCGACGTTGATGAGAGTTGCCCTTGCTTCAAACAAGTTTCCCTGATTTTAACAAAAATTTGTTGACTTTCCCTTTGAAGTCATCTAGTCGTTATCATTTCATGTCGATATTTATTCTTCAATACGCATCATAAACTCTCATACTTAAATGCTGTCTAATAGTAATTAATTCTCTTGATCTTACAGTAAATCCAGTTGCTGAACAGATTAATATTTGAAATTGGAATGAAACTTTTGATAACTTATGGAAGTTTTGTTTTTACAGAATTTTCTTTTACCAACACGTTCCTTCAAGTATCCGCCAAAGATCTTTTTGGCATAGAAAACCAGCTGCTTCGCATCTCCAAACAACCAGAAGCACTAAAACGCGAAAAAATGAAAACATTGCACGAATTTGGGAAATGTAGCCCGAAACTTTTCCCCGAGAAATATCAATAGCTCGTCATGATAAGCGGTAATTATATTGTCTGATATTGTACAAATAAGCCTGTTCGGTGTATACAGGATTTAGTTTTTCACTTCGACTGGCCTAAACTCCTGCACATTTCCTCTCCAAGTTACAGTAGCGGCTGCAGCAGGCATACCTCATTATGATTTCAAAACTACGGACAAAATAAGGCATTAGAGTTTGATGTTTCGATCAATTTCCCAAAAACTCAGGCAAAGACGCACCCGCATGGACACGCCATTTTGTTGGAAAATTTTGAGCTTTGCCCATAGGCTGAATTTTCTTAGGTACGCCACTGCTTCGAGATTGATTTTTCTTTGTTTTTAATATGGAGATTAGTCTTTTTTAGTTAGAGATCCTCGGAGGCCATGCTTTGTTTTGTGAAGTTATATGAAGCAACGAAATGCTCAGTGGAGGTGGTGGAAATTCAGTTTATGCTGACATGATGCTGAGAAACAAAGCCCTAAAAGAGCAAGTGGCTTGCATTGATTTATTTCTCGAACACAATTTAATGTGACGTCAGATTAATTGGGACACGTAACAAATGCACTGATATTTTGTTGAGATTTGCAGAATTTAAACGCAGACATGATTGCTTCTCTCATTTCCTTTTTAATCTCGTTTCTTCGTATTTTTAGAGCTGGTTTTACGAGATTTTAGGCAAGAACTTTTGGTTTTGGTTTTCCCTTTGGCAAGGGAACAGAATTGAACATGTGTGCCAAAGTTGGAGCTATGGATGTCGATGTTAATCTGAAAGAGGGTGTTGATGATAGTCCTTGTTTTCAAAAGCATAGCATGTTTGTTATCGAAGAGGGAGATGATTGTAAGTATATTTATAAGATGTTTTTGTAGTAACACGCTTTTTTAGAACACTCAAGGTCCTGGCCAAACAATCAAACATTGTTGGTCAAACATTTGAGATTTGCTATATAAGCAATGTTTGACCGCTTTGCCACGCTGCAAACACTGCTTGACGAGCAGAATTGATTAGCAATGTTTTTAATGCGTTTTCTCCTGTTCAATAGCAGAAAATAGTTGAGGAGCAATGTTTGGATTGACACAAGAAAAGTTTCCACTGTTTGACTGGGAGGGGCACAAGCTGCAGGTTCATATCAGCTCTGTCGCTGCCAAAACTCTAGACCTGCATAAACAAATAAAGATTTCTTTCATGGTTACTTGTTTGCCCTTCTCTATCGTTGATGTCGATGACTATTTATTCCAATTTTTGTCTCTTTTCAGCTAATTTTAAACCAAGCTATCGATCCTTTCGAAGACATTCAGAATCCAGTTATCATAGACGAAGTTCTATCGGTGAACATGTTGGTCGAACACGCTTGTTTTCGTAAGTACAGCAGCTACATATACTATAATGAATGAAATTGCCCTTTGATCAAATCAGTTATCTGCCGAGTAGGCTGATAAGACAGCATGAAGCTCTCATTCCTATCTAAGGTCATGGCCGAACGATCAAACATTGTTTGATAAACATGTGAAATTTGTTTGTCAGTTAAAATGTTTGACCGTTTGACCTCGTCCAAAAACATTGCTCGTCCAGAATTTTCCGTTTGATTTTTCGTTGAAAAAATGCTTATCACGCACAAATTTTGTTTCTTTCGCTTGTCAAGCAATGTTTGATCGTTTGGCTGTCTTTCCAACATTGCTTTTGGCCAAACTTTCAAACATTTTTGTCAAATCTTTTTAAATTTGCATGCCACGCAAAATGTTTTAACGTTTGGCTACGTCTGCTCGTCAGACACTTTAGCTTGATTTTCAAATTTCAAATGTTTGATGACAAACAATGTTTGGTCGTTTGGCGAGAGCCTTACCTTTCATTGGTACCTGTAATCGCTTCATTCAGTTTTAAAGCGCTTTTTGAAAGTTTGCAGCGAAACTTTCGCCTTAAGCTCTGTTTTTGTCGTTTGCAAAATTTACCTGCAAATATCTGGAGCATTCTTGAATTTTTAGAAACTAAACAACTAAATCTTCTCCTTATATGTCAATTGAATTTTTCAACAGGGAGCTGTTCAGGCTGAATTTGGAAAGTAAAGTTGCAATGAAACTTTATGGTCATCATAAATATATTGATACGGAAAATGAAAGACAACAACATTGTGCAAAATGGGTCATTCATCCTATGAGTAATTTCAGGTTAGAAGAACATACTAGATTTTTCCTTTTGTCTCTTATGATCGAAATCTTATTACAGTACAAGATACCGTGTTACTTTTACTTAGTCCAGTAAGTACCCGTTATTAGTTAATAACCATCTCAACACGGTTAAAAAGTCAGTATTATATATTAAAAAACAGGATTAATCAGGATTTTTATGAAAAAACTTGAAAACAGGCCTTTTTTCTCGTGAGTTTTTCTTTCCTTTCCACATAAACCATCATCAAATTAAAATTTAGTACCTTTAGTTATCAAAGTTTTGGTGCAGAAGGTTATTTGTTAATGAATGCTTATCGAGTTTACAACCCCCCAGAGAGGGAATCGAGGTAGGGCTCTCTGAGATCAGGGAAATTTCTTAAAGGGGGAGCTATATCAATAGGCAAGCTGATCGAGTAGGGAACACCTTCTGTCTAAAGAGAAAATACAATTCAACTTACGCAATGATTTTTTTTATAAATTTCTTCCATCTTTTAGGTTCTACTGGGACATGCTATTGGTGACAATATTATTCTTCCAAGTTTTGGTTCTTCCAGTAAACATTGCATTTTACAGCACAGATTTTTCTGTTCCATGGTTGGTTATCAATGGTACATCTGACGTCATCTTCCTTTTCGATATTTTCCTAAATTTCTTCACTGGAATACCTGATGTAGATGATGAGCATTTGGTAAGTGATATAACCAGTTAAAGTCTGACTGACTGACTGACTGACTCACTCACTCACTCACTCACTCACTCACTCACTCACTCACTCACTCACTCACTCACTCACTCACTCAGTAAGTACCCCTTTAATTTTTTCCTTAATACGTTGCTCTTCCCCCGAGTTTCGTTGTTTATTCTTCTAAGTTGTTATTTTTGTATCTGTTGTTCCACTATTAACCCATAATTCCATTTTCATTTCAGACAATTTTAAACCGAAAAGAAATTCGTAAAAGATATCTCAAGTCTTGGTTTGCTGTGGACTTGTTCTCATCATTGCCATTCGATTACGTATATCATGCATTTCATTCAACACATGAAAGCCAGACCATTCTCAAAGCATCTAGAGGCTTTAAGATATTAAAGTTGACAAAAATGCTTGGTTTATTGCGATTGCTAAGACTGTCAAGGCTGCTAAGATACATGCGACGATTTGAAGAGGTGATTGCTTTCATCATTGAGCGATTTTTATCTCCCTTTAGTTCTATCAGACCCCCTCTCTTTTAAACCCCCTCTCTTCAAAACCAGTTTCTCTATGAAGCGCTCCTCTATTAAGATCATTTTCTAAATCCCTCTCTTATAAAGCTTCCTCTCTATTAACCCCCTCTCTATTTAGCCCCCTCTCTATTATGCCCCTCTCTCTATTGAGACACATCTCTATTATGCTGTTTCTTTCTAATAAATCCTTCCTTTAAAATCTTTAACATTTAATAAGTCCCGGAGGACATCATAATAAGGTTAGACCGGAAAACTTTCGCGATAAGCTTAGATTCATCACTAGGTTTTAAGCATAATTTATATTGACATTTCATCACAGAAAGAAACTTTAGAAACTTTCAGTACTGGACCAATTCCTTAGATTCGTCGAAAAATTGCTTGTCCAACTTTTCCCTTAATTCTATAGCCAGGGATCACTTCTTTAACGTTTTTGGGACTAGAGCAAAAACGATAAAGTCAGGAATAGTAGTAATATTGATACTACTCTAAGGTGCCAAATAAAAGTCCCCCCCCCCCCGTTTATTAATTTTGAGTTTTTCCCCCAACCCCCCTGGCCCTTATTAGGACCCCCGTTTACTAATTTTGGAAGAAAAATTTTACTTGTGAAAGGATTAAACTACGTTTATTAAATTTTCCCCGCCCCTGCACCTTATTAGGACCCCCGTTTATTAAATTTTCCAAAATTTCACACACCCCCTTTATTTGGACCCCCCGTTTATTTGGCAACTTAGAGTAATTGCATTCTCTTTAAAGTGAAGGAAGAAATCCAACAAATGAAAGCTATCTTTCAATTTCTTTCAGATTACGAACATAACATCGGCACATCTCAGAATCATAAAATTAATTGGTCTGATGTTGCTGCTGTCTCACTGGAGTGGCTGTATGCAGTATCTCATCCCTTATTTACAAGATTTTCCTGAGTCTTCGTGGATTGTACGAAACAATTTAAAGGTAAGTGGAAACATTTGCAATCTGCATTAAAATCGATTTCTAACCATAAAAATTTCAGTAAGCAAATCAAACAAGCTCTCATAGCTAAATACTGATAACTTAAACTGGCCAGTTACACAGGATTCGTAAAATCGAACGTTTATTATTAGCTTGCATTAGTACTAGTTTCATCTATATTGCTGTAGTTTTTGTCATCTTCAATCTTCTAGTTCTGTTAGTTATGTAATCCTATATGTTACCTTTATATATATATGTATATTCATTGCAAAATTTATATCATTATATACCTACATATAAATATTTTTATTTTTTTTCATTATTATTTTTTTTCATTTTTTTTTAAGCAGCCCAAGCTAGATATGCTCTGCTTTTCTTGGGCCGTGCAGATTAACATCTTTTTTGTATTAATTGTATTTTAATGATGTTTTTTCTGCAAATAAAATTGAATTGAATTAAATTGCATTGCATAAACTGAAAACCAGCAGCAAAAGAATAAGAATCCTGAACTCTCAATTGATATCTAGTACATTCTATTTTTTAAATGCTGCTGCAAGCTGCTTAATAAAAGATCTGAGACTTCAGCCCTTAGAGTTGCTTATGAGTTGCTTAACTCTCAAAACTTTGCTTAATCATCTAAGCACCTACTACTTTACGTTAAAAAATATCCAGTTTTGGCCCTTTTCCTGGAAAAATTTTTAGTCAAAAGGTTAAAAGATTTAGTTAATATTGTTTAATTGTGTAGTTGCTACTTGCAGCTTCTTCACTGAGCTCTTAACTAGCCCTAACTGCTGATTAATTGATTGCTTATTTCATTAATAATATAATCGTTTGGTGAAATCATTTTGTTTCACTTGAAGTTCCGGTGAAATCCATGTATTCTCGTGGAAATCGTACTTGGCGAATATTGGGGACTGTAGACTTATTACCTGAGTCCTAGTTATCGCTAACGGCTAACGACCGACCTCAAAACCGCTCAGCCTCTTTGAGCAAACAGCTGTTTGGTAGTTGTTGTTGTTGTTGCTCTTTGGGAAGAGAGGAACTCATGTAATAAGTCTAGGTGGAATGTGGCTTTCAGGTGAAATAAAGTCAGTGCTGAGAATCCCCGCGAGATCCGCTGTGTCTTTCATAGAGATATAGTCATGAAGCCTTGTAGATATCCTTTTTATTTTTACCTTCAGATTCTCAAAAGGAATATGCATTTGATGCCTGCTAAGTCTGTAGAATCGGAAGAGGCAAATTCCTCCCTTAAATTTCGCCAATTTCCAGCTGTTAGATTCATGTTGCTACAACTTTTTTTGTTCTTATAGGACGCAAGCATCTGGGATAAGTACAGTTGGGCTGTTTTCAAAGCCATGTCTCATATGTTGAGTATTGGTTATGGTCGATTTCCACCTAATAATACTACTGAATCGTGGATGATTATTATGAGCATGACGATTGGCGGGGCTTTCTACGCTACGTTTATTGGTGGGATATCAACTTTGTCAATGGCTATTGATTCATCTGGAAGACAGTATTCTGAAAAGGTGGGTGAATTGATTATGACTGATGTAATGATTTCGTAAATATGATGATGATGATGACGGTCTTGATCGCAATGATATGTATGATGATGAAGAAGATGATAATCGTGATCATGATCATCATCTATATGATGATTATAATGCTAATGATGATCAGAATCATGGTGATGATTATGATGATGATTGTGATGATAATGATTATGTTGATTATGATTATGATGATGGTAATGAGGATGATGAAGATGTTGATTATGATGATTATTGTGACGTGATTATGATGATTATCATTCTTACTATTAATTTTATCATGATGTCTTTATTCTTTAGATCCAACAAGTGAATGAATACTTGAAATACAGGAAGATTCCTCGTTACTTGAGAGAGCAAGTCCATCAATACTATGAACATCGTTTTCAACGCAAATGCTTTGACGAGGAACAAATTTTGAAAGAAATTTCTCCATGTCTCAGAGAGGTAAAAAACGTAGATTCAGTATTATATATTTTGTGGCTCATTATAGGGTGTCTACCTCCTTTAGTCCTGAAAAAATGCTTTTTGTCTTCCTTCCTAAAAATGGCAACTAGACTAGAATCTAAGTGTGATGTCAAGGCGAATACGTATCGAACAGCTAATTACTACTTATATTTTATTCCTCTCAAGTTACTTGCTTATGTTTTTAAACTACTTGTAGATATATATTTTTGTTATTCGTGGGCACGTGTGCCTTTATATACTTCACCTCCTAACCCACGCTCCTTCGTTCGTTGCCCCCTAGCTCGGTACACTGTGGGTAGTGATTCACAGATGGGGAACTAATTCCCTATGGACCTAATTGTGTCTGTTGATTTTAAACTGCTAACTTTCATGAAAATGTCTCCTAGTTTCCAAAAATGTTGACTTCTCTTGTGGTACTTACTGGTACTTGCCCCCTACCCACCCAAAGCGCCCACTAAGTTATTGCCCCTTCCCTTGCAAGGATGACATGACCTGGTTCTCAATATCAATGTCTACCTCAAGTAAACTTCATTTATTTATTGAAAATAATGATAAAGATATTACATCAGGAGCTCCAGCTAGCTCGTTATATCAGGAGCCTAGCGAAGTTAGGGTTCGAGCCCAAGCCATGGTAGTGTCACAGCCAGGGTCGAGGTCTGGTCAGTTCATCTATTGCTGAGATCCTAGCGATTGGCGCTACATACACCATTTCAACTAACTTTCTTAAAACTTTTCTTTTTTTATCTTGCAGAAAATCTTAATGTGTCATCTTGGTGGTCTTTTGCGAGCAGTTCCTTTCTTCAAAAAGGCAAGTGCTGAATTCTTGGAACAGTTGGTCACTCTTCTTCATTTCGAAGTTTACCTGCCTGGGGAAATCGTTTGCAAAAAAGGACGAAAAGGAAACAGAATGTTTTTTATTGAACATGGAGTCGTAGAAGTTCTTGCTAATGATGGTTCTGTAACTGCTAAATTATCAAAAGGATCACATTTTGGAGGTATTTTTTGTTAATGCTATGAATGTTGTTTATTCTACAGGGTGGCCCAAAAAGGACCCCTTAGGTGAATAATTTCTGAATAAATTTTCTCAAGGAGTAATTTTACCAAATTTATACCAGGTAATATTCAAGTCAAGTGCGATATCGTGTAGAAATATGTTCAGAGCTTCCATCTTGGCGCAATTGGACATTAAATTCACGATGTCCAAAAACCAGCTGTTTATTCCATCATTGCGTACTGTACTGCAATCGTGCGTGAAGGAGAATCATTATCCCAGAGTAAAATTGTCACGACCATTAATGTATGGTCAGTCATATTAGAAAAGTGTATTGAGCAGGATTCAGGACATTTTGAATATCATCTGAAAGAATAAGTTATTGATTTTTCTGTTTTGTTGCGTAAGGATTACGTAAGGGTATAAAGTTGCATATTTGTTACAGTACGTTTTTGGACTGTAAAGTTTAAAAGTCTATGTATCCAGGGATATAAACCCATATCATCATGATATTTACATGATATATCTCACTTGAGTTGAATATCATGTAGTATTAATTTCATGAAATTCCAACTTAAGAATAAATTATTTATAAATTATTTATTTATGGGGTCCCTTTTTTGGGCCACCCTGTATAATGTATGCCTTTTTTAAGGAATGAAAATAAATCATTCAACTTCGGACGCTATGAAGCCAAGAAATAAAGGATTCCAGGACTGGCTTCTTCGACCACGGAACGTAGATCACAAATTTCCAACCATCAATCGCGAGCCTAATGCCTGGATCCCTCAGACAGGCCATCTCTATTCCAATTCCCCCTTTGTCATACAGTAATTGCCCGCACATAACAACCTTCATTTATTAAGAACTTACAGCCTGAAAATATATATTTTCTACCCAATAAATAAGAACCATTTTAGCCTAACATCCAAAGAGGTTCTTAATTAAGGGTACTCGGATCACTCACTGGGGGTTTAATGCACCTTTTGCTTGGGTTAACCTCTTTCATGGACTCCAAAAACATTGCATTCAGCACATTGAGAAGCAGGGACCTGCAAAAACTGCTTAACCTTGGAACATGCTATACATGTATTTCCTTGCAATTGCTTTAGACCCTCCTTTAAGAACCTCCACCCTGAGTACCTGATAATGGTATACATCTAATTACATAAGAACCTTAGCAAGCGTTGTTCAAAAACGTAGGTTCCTATGTGCTTCTATTTACTGTATTACGAGCTAACTTTTAACAAATACAATCGTTTTTCTAGAGATCTCCATATTTTCTAAAGAGTCCAGACGAATTGCGACAGTTCGGGCTTCTACAAAATGCGATTTATTCTCGTTGACTGCCGAGAGCTATGCGATGGTCGCCGAAGAATATCCCGAAATGAAAGAAATGATGAAAAGGCTAGCTGACATCAGGATTCGTCATGCAGAATTGTCGGACAGTGTTGGAAACATGGCCGAAAATTTTTGGTAAGAAGATATTGTCACACTCTAACCATTTTAGGTCCATTAAATTTTTTATGAATGGCTGCTTTAGGCTATCAGATACCGTCAAGTGGTGGGCTGGACATGCAAGCAAGGTGAGTCAAAATAGGAGTCTGGGGTTTTTCCCAAGGAAAATTTTCTAGTGTCACACAGCCCAGTGTGTTTGAAAACGCCTTCGGGATGAAAGTCTGTGTAAAAAGATGAATTTAAGTGACTACCCGGTCATTTCTAATTGTACAAGCACATTCGGTTTCGTGAAAAACAAAGACAAGACCAAACTACAACAGGCACTGCTTAATGACGTTCAAAAGTTCCAAGCAAACTGCCAGAATAAGAAGGTTTTGGGGAGCCTCTAAACTAACTGTTTTTCAGACGGTTGGCTTGGAGTGAGTGGCCAACGGCTTAGTCATTGTCCATAAGGCAGCAGAAGTTAAGTTTGGTCATGTGAAGTCAAAGTCAGTATCTGGATGGGTGACTATCCTGATGGATGACTAAACAAACTCACTCAGCCGTCTTTCGGAAGGGGCGTTGAAGGTGCTGTGGCGTCGTGGTGTAATCCAGCTGACTCGTGGTGTCAGAAGCTCAGTGTGGTCTGGGTTCGAGCCCAGCCACGGTAGCGTCACAGCCAGGGTCGAGGTCTCGATTAGTTAACCCACTACTGAGATCGTAGCGACTGGCGCTAAAACACCATATCACCTTCACCTTCACCTTCACCGTTAAACTGGGGGTCCCATGCCTGGATGCGGCATGCTTAGTCGGCCTAGATTAGCTGAAAAGCTAGAAATACCAGCCTACTCAAAATAAAGTAACAACGACCCTAACCATGTAACAACGACGCTGTCTTTTCTAGGGCAATGGAAGTCGTGAATTCAAGTCGACGTTTGTCTGATTCAAAACGAAGATCGTCATCATTAACCTCGTTTCCAAGTCACAAAAACAGTTCTGGTTCTGATAGTCATAATGCTATTTCTTGACAGTTTTACAGTGAGTACAAAGAAGAACGATAAGGTAGTTTTCTTTCATTTTTCAAAATAACTAGATCTTCAAATTTTTATTTTTATTTATTGTTTTTCAAAAGCGAGAGAAAGGTACAATATATCAGAGTCACAAGCGTTTTATTTGCCTTAACAACTCTTTTAAAGTCCAACAATCTAGATCTCAAGTCTAAGCTTGTTTAAAAACAATTAACAACAACTACACGCTTTTTTATAAAGAACCCCTTTCCCTTTATAAGGAACCTATATGTAGAAGGTCGAAAATTCATAGAACTTGTAGTGCTACAATTTAATCAAAGGAGGTCCAAAAATAAGGAACTTTAGGAACTAGACCTTTAGGTACAGTGCCTGCTAGAATTCATGGAATGGCTGATTGCTTTTCTTAGTCCACGCAACATCTCCCCTCCCCTCTCTTTAAACAATGTTGGTTTATTGAATAGTACTTCGTCTCCGGGTAGAAATGAACATTCAGATCACCCTAAAGCTTTCTTCAAGATTACAAAGCCGCATTGTTTTCGGGGGGGGTCGAACCAGGGTGTGTTGCCCAGCGACAAAGGCTGAAAATATGATGGGTGTTCCAAGTAATTCTGGCAGGCATCGTAGGTTTTTTATAAATTAAAAAGCAAGCGTGTGTAGTTTCTTCGACAATCCATGTGCGTTATAATGCTAATGCATATCTGAGCAAGTTCAAAACACTGTGTTATATAACTAGGCTGCTTCCTGACCTTGTTGCTGACATCACTCTTGATTCACACAGCAACTATTGTGTATAACTGCTTTTGATTTTTCCTTCGATTCTCCATGCACATGATAATAAAAATACGCAAAAACAATAAAATCAAAACCATTGACATCAGAGAAAGCAACAAATAAGGGAAATATGTATCACTGTTTCGATCTCTCGAAAGCAAACTCGTTAGAGCAATCGAAATCGCGATGTACTCCGATACTGTGAATCGGACGAACTTTTCAATCGCAAGATTCTGAATCAGGAACCAGATTATCAATCCCAGTGATAAAACCAATAATCCGATAACAGATGCTTGAAAACTACCAAGCCCGTTGTCATAGCAAAGCACTATTGAGCAATTGATTATGGCTAGGATTGAATTCCAAGCGCAATCGAACATCAATCCGGATTGAACCAGAATTCGATTAGACCAGATTGCACTTTTTGGGAGTTTAGTGTTTCTCGCAACAGCATCGTGTAGTGCAGTGAACGATGCATGCAATGCCATGTATTGTGAAAGACAGGCAGCACATATTACCACAAATGCAGCGATTGAATTCCCTTCAGACCAGATGCCGATGTATATTGCCTCGAAAATGCATGCAACTGTGAAGCTTGCGTAGAATTTTGTAGACACGGTGCTATGCCCGTCATTTCTTCCGAACGTCTTCACGATGCAGTAGAATATGAAGATGAATGTGTAACTGAATGAAAAGAATCCTCGACAGATTAGTAAAGGACTTCCAACTGGAGATAATTCAGTGTCGTACTCAACGAACCTCGCTCTGACATCATCGAAATAAATTATGTTTATGATGAGCTTCGCAATGAAGGAAATAAATGCGAAAACTGCAAATAATTTCTTCATATTTTCTTCCCTTTGTAGCTGAAATTATCTGGGTATTCTCTCTCTCGAATCTTTACCGAACTTGACAGAATATACCAAGGGCAGACAGAATATATCTTTTGAGTTTTCCAAATCTATTTTCTCCAAGTTTTTCTCCGATTGATTTTTTCCAAGAAATAGAATCTGTCACTTTCCAAACTCTGCGAAAAGCTTCAATTCTGCAAGTAAGAAGAAATCTTTCTTTATCCAAAAGAAAGCGACAAAACATAAAAATTAAAGTCAACTTAAACTTTCTTCGTTTCGAGATTTCCCTCTTTCTTTTTCACTGTGAAGGCTCAACCATGCTGTGTCAAATCTTTTCCATTAGCAAGTGAAATAAATCTTTAAAAAAACAAGGTCACAGTTTTTTTCTGATCTTTTCATCTATGTTCAGCTCTGATTTCGGAATCCAAACTTCACTGAAGTGTCAACACTTCCCATCTCAATTTAATCTTCTTCTTTCTAGAATTCTGGAGAATTCTTCAGTGTCATAAAGTATGTCGATCCTGGTTATTACGTCATCTAACTACTCTCGAGACACTAATATTTTTTGCTCTTTTGCCTAATTATCATTCTTTTCTATTTTTGATAACCCTACCCTTTCGTTTCTGCTAAATGCATCACCAAAGGGAAATAGAAATGGAATTGGAAGAGCCTTCTCTTATGAAAGTCTTTTTTGCTGTGTGAAACTTGTTGCAGACCAACTCAAACAAGCTCAAACAAATCTTTCAACTATGGTTCTAAACTATTCTTATAATAATAAAGAGTGTATAATTGGAAGCACTTTCTTGGTGAAAATGCTTTTTAAATTTACAAAACTTCCAATCAGAATAAAAGGATCTCATAAAGATTAGAGGAGATCTCTTCAACAAGCGTAATACAAGGCAGTAGTGCAGTAGTGCAGTGTTTCTCTCTTCCTTTTTTCTTAAAAGCTTCTTTCTAACACGTTTATGTAATTTTACACACACGTAGGCCAGAAAAATCAAACTACGATACGAAGATACGAAGAAGTCCTTACCTTCAACAAGAGTCCACAAATTTTTGAAATGGCAAGTTTCATCAAGTTAAACCTCTGCTGAAACAAGAATCTTTAACTAGAGATACAGCTGGTTTTATCAAACTTCTTATCTTTAAAAAGATTCAAATCCAGCCCTTTATCGAATTTATTCGTCCATAATTTTTGTAAATCCCCGTAAAAGTTGATGAAATCTGATCTTATAATGTTGAAAAGCTGGGTAAATCTTAGACATTGCTGTCCACCTAACCAACATATAAGGTTTTCTCAGAATATCAAGTTTATACGTTTTGGGGTTTCCCATTTATATATTGCTGGTCTGTTTTTCGTATGACATCATCTGGAATAAATATCTGTGTTGACTTTTTCGAACTGCTGGAGATCCAGCACGCGATGTGAGCAGAAAAGAGCAGAAAATTTGAATGTAGAATGGAGAAAAGTACTCAAGGCCAGATTTTTATCCGTAAAATATCTCAAAAATTTGCAATATGGAATACAAACTTTGCTAAGAGGCAAGAAAGAGAATCCAGGACAACTAAGTGGTTTACACCGATTTGTACCTACAACAACTTGATGCACCTCAGAAACAAGCTTTTTACAAACACAGACGGGATGGATCAGAGCATCCTTTAAGATTCATTTCGGTCAAGTTTTTCTGCTTTATCTAGAAATGAAAGTTTGCAGATTTGCGGCATAAAAACGTTGTCCAGAAACCCCCTTTTAACGTGTTTTTAAGAAGGGTTTGGAGCAATGAGATGGTGAAATTAAATTAGCCCAAAAATACGAATATTTTTGCAAAGGCTAAGGAACTAATCTAAGCGTTGGTTCTTGTAGCACCACAGGGCAGAAAGATTTTCTAAAAACTTCCAGACTTGACCCTCGTGCGTCTTGAAAAGGTGTTTTTTTTTATCAAAAAGCAAACTCGTGTTCAAAACGTTCGTGTCGTGTTTCCCCGCAGAGTTTGCGCAAGTGGCCACGCCAAAAACTCCGATTGCCAAATGACGTCATGTCACGCGAAAATTCAATTCAATTCAAGTGAGTGCTCAATACAACTGACAACAACACAACAACAACAATTTCAGCACAAGTGTTTTTGCCTCAAAATGTCTTTGCTTCAAGCTGGAATTTCGTCTGGTAGACTTTGCAACAGATTACTACGGAAAGTTGTTGCAAATAAACATAGCACTGGACTTCTCTTTGTGAGTATACAACTTTTATAGAAGTATGGACTTTATATATAAAAGAAATATGAAATAAAACGGCCAATAAAAGTTGCTGTGGTGGCCTAAAATAAAAACAAAACAAAACAGACTCAACTGAATTTCTTGATTAATGATTTGGCTTTATTTCAGGTAAACAGGAGACCTATAAGTGGGAGTATAATTGCACAGAAAGGTCCATTTGAGGCTGAATTGATCGAAGGAAAACGATATGCTTGGTGCCAATGTGGATATAGCAATAAACAGGTATTATGAATAATAAAATTGGGTTATTTATTTTTTGCATTCTCCAAAAAAGACTAGTAGATGAGTATCTGTGACTATAAAAATGTTTTTTTTTCTCTAATCTATCATACCCTCATTATGCATGTGTTAAAATACCCTTGGTATGAACCTGTTGGAAGCTTTGTTGTGTGCACCGAAGAAATGTGGTGAGCAAGTTTGGCTAAAATAATAGAAAACAATACACCTATTGTTTGGAAAACAATAGCCTTCAGTGCCCAAAGATTCCAGCCTGGAGTATGCATTCGCTGGTCAGCATGGGATGGAAAGTTTAGTTCCTTTTTGCCTCAGTGGCAAAGCGAGCCTCATTGGTGCCCTGGCACAAACACAGATGTTGTGCCCTTATGTTTGATTTGAGTCACATTTTTAGTCAAACTTTGATTCCTCTCAATTTATTACAAAATCTTGCTATTTTGTGCCCCCTCCAGGGGCACTTCTCCTTCCCTGCCCCTTTTCCTACATTACTGTATAAGGCTTGATGAAATCATGCAAATTAAATCTGCTGCTCTTATGTAATGACATTTTGTTCCTTACAGCCATTTTGTGATGGACAACATAGACGTAAATCAAAAATCTCTCCTGTGAGGTTCAAGGCAGAAAAGACTGGCACAGCATTCCTGTGTGGGTGCAAACAGACCAAAAATGCTCCATATTGTGATGGGACGCATATGTGTGACGAGGTACAAAATGCAAGTACTTGAAATAAACGCGAAATAAAGTAAGAACTAAGAAAAATGAAAACATTATAACTTGATTCTGTGACTGATTTTTATTGAATTGTAAATTAAAGTGCTGAATATTGGAGAAAATGTCAAGTTTCTGACGTCGCTAAGTAAAGTAGCTTTTTTAATTTGAAATTTCGTACATATGCCAGGGGCGGATCCAGGGTAAATATTTACGGGTGCCCATGAAGGGGTCCGGGTGATTTGGTGACCACGCCCTTCAGAACCCCGGAGAAGGTGGGCAACGCCCTTTTTAATCCTGTAAGGCGTTTTTATAATTTTAGGAAAAATTGTTAAAATCATCCTGAAAAGGAGCAAAAATGCAAGGTTTTTAAGACATGGAATAAAAAGCTTGTAAAATATGCAAAGAGCAAAATCTTCCCAAATTTCAGATATCTTAGTCAAACTCTTGGTTGGGATATCGTACATTAAATAATCTACCATGATGCAAAGATTACCATATTTTATTCAGTCGATCTTCCTTTTCTTCTTTTTTAACTGAATTGTCGTTCAATATTTCATTTAATTCTTTTAAAACTTCAAATTCCATCAATAACATAGGGCCTAGCCTAGGCAGCTTTGACACATCTAAATAAAATGGCGGCCTGATACCACAAAGATGCCAAGTTCCAGTTATCAAAATGGGAATCGAAAGTCAGTTACACTAAATATAGATCTTTGAAAATTTTAAGGGTGCTTGAGCACCCCTAGCACCCCCCTGAATCCGCCCCTGTATGCAGGGTACATATGTATATCATCACCTGGGATAAAATTCCTCGAATGATTTTCGGGGGCGTGGTCTTGCCCCGCCCCCTTTCCTTGCTCCCCTGTGTTTTTATTTGTTCATAATTTTGATCCATGTTAATTGTATCAATCGTAGCTGTAGTACTTCTTTTTGGCCTAAGAAGCAAGAAATTCAGTCGTTTTTCAGACTTATTTTCACGAATCTATCAAAATGTCTGCTCCACAATGTGCAGATTGCTTCATAAACACATGCTCGATGTGGAGAAGGACCCCGAGAGGCCTTGTAGTTTGTAATTTATGTCATTTAAAGCGGTTAAAGACAGAGGGGAATGGAAATGGTCTTTCAAAACAGAAAGACAGGAACAAAGAATTGGTCAGGCAGTCATCTCGCAAAAGCAAACCATCAAGCAAAGCAGCAAAATTAGGGAATGGAAAGTACTGGGATAAGATAACTAAAGGATCAACTCTTAGGAATAGAAAATCTTCACTGAAAAAAAAGGTTTGTCCAGTTGTTTGTTGTTGTTTTGTTATTAACCATGCATGGCTGCATTGGGCTATTCCATTTAATCTCCATACAGGGGGATGGATGTACATTTTCCAGGGGGGAAAAATTTCATCTTTCCAGGGGGTCAGTCTTTTCTAGAAATGATTATTCCAGGGGGTTTGTCCCATCTATCCAGGGGGTGATGTCTGCCTGCGATAGTTTTTCCAGAGGATCTGCATTATTTCATTGTTATTTCAAGTTATCAACGCTAAATTTCCAGGGGGTAGCATATGATTTTTAACAGAAATTCCAGGGATTTGCATATACCAAAATTCTTACTTCCATTACCCTGTATAGATATTTAATGGAATAGCCCATTATATGTTTGAGTGAGACATTGGGAACATTTAACTCTCATAAAATTTATACCACCAGTGCTTGGGTTGTCACACCCTCTAAATCTATTAGGTATGCCCCTGTACTTATTTCCAATGTTGATAAATTTGTTTCTGTTTTAGCCTGAAAAGAGCCTCAATGTAACTGGAGCAGTTGTTTCTTCAAAGAGCATATACTATCAGGTAATTCCAAACAATATCATATGTTTTGTATCAATTTTCCCACCAAAACATGATTAGAATCAAATTTCAAGAAAAAAGCAGATTTAGAGTGATTAAACATGTTCCAATTATTGCAACAATCAAAAAACTACTGCCTAATAAAATCTATTGTCATTTCTTTATTCATATGTATCAAAGTCTAATTAAAAAAAACGCATTATTTGTACTAGTCATTTCAGAGCTACATTGAAAGTGTGAATCGAGTGTCAAAGGCATGACATCATGAAAATCTATTTTTAGAATTTCTTGATATACTCTTCATTTTCTGGAAAAGCATAAAAAGTAATGCAGAACTGCCAAAAATTCAAATACCTGCCAAAAATTAGTCACATTTCTGCATTATTTCTTATGATTTTTCAGAAAATTTAGAGCAAATTGAGAAATTCTAAAAATAGATTTTTGATGACATCACACTTAAGTACTCTTTTACCCTAAACTAAGCAACTTTCAGTAAAAATGTCTTTTATTGTCTTCAGGGTTTACTTTATAAAGAGGGTGATATAGTCTGCATCACTGACATTAGCGGAGAGAAATACTATGCACAACTAAGAGGATTCTTACAAGATATTTATTTGAATAAATATGCAGCAATCACTTGGCTATTACCAACCGTATCAAATCCATCAAAATTTGACCCTGCTCTATTTTTACCAGGTATGTTCCTCAAATATAATATTCAATCTTTGTTGTGATTTGACTTGAATTTTCTGAGCTCAAATACCTATTATCACATTACTTTGAGTTAATGTAACCTTTTTTGAATAGGTTTCTTTTTCAGTTTTTTTTAGTACGAATCAGTCGCTGGCCTTTTATTTGCAAAACATTTAATTAATGCCTTACCCCCCGTTTTTGATGTTCCATCCGTATCTAGCCATTTTTTTGATAATTGAAAAGGATTTCAAAACGAATGTTGGTCAAGTGATAGCCTGAGCATCTAGCTTGCAGTTCTACAGCAATCCACGTAACTACGATTCGTCTTACCACATACCACATGCTCATAGGCATATGGTCAAGTTATGTAAAGACTTGATAATCATCGCTTATCATGACAAGCCTTTTATATTTATAGGAAAAGCGTTTCCGGAGAGCTTCGATAACTGCCAAAAATAGTTGGGAAACTCTAGATTTTTCGTGTTACACCACCAATATTTCCAGACAATCTAGTTTATTCTCGAGAAGCTCCCCACCCCCTCAAACAATGTTGAATTTTTGATAATTCTCTAAGCAGTTCAGCAAGGTCGGAAATAGCACAAGTGGGGGTTTTGCAAGGGGGGAGGATGACGGGGAAACGACAGCAGGCCGTGAATTTAAGCACAAGCGTTTCGAAATTTTCGGCAGGCATTGTACATCTCCCATCATCTGGGTAATAAGAAATGCAGTTCTTCTCCTATTTATATACGGATCGAAACGGCGTGAAAAATGCTAATAACCGAGTTTGCTAGTAAGCTCGGAAGCTTTATGCGCGTCAAAAAATTCGAACTCTCCAAAAATATTACCGTCGTTACCCAAACAAACATCGCATTGATTATCAAGTTGAATACTATGTTCAGTAAATTACTTTATACTTTTTGTTTGAACTTACAATATTTTTTCAGGCCCTGATGAAGATACACCTAGACCAATGGAATGTTTTGAATTCATATCAAGAGCACCATCAAATCTATTCAAAATGAAAACCTCATATCCACCTTATACACGAACTAGAGCAGATTTGTCAGCACTTATTAACGCCGCAGATGAAGTTTTAAATACTGAATGTCCTGAAGAAGTTCCTGAAAACATTGAAGATAAATCTCAGTCAGAGGTGACGTCGGAGAAACCTGAAAATACAGAAGAAATTGCCGTTAGCGTTGGTGCTACAGATGAAATCCTAGACTCGTAGATGTTAAATTTTTCGTTAGATTTTTCTAAGACCCTGGCCAAACGATCAAACATTGTTTGTCAAAGGCTTGGATTACCTTATCGCGAAATGCTTGAACGTTTGGCCTTGACCACGTCACAAAACATTGCTTGACCCAGAATTCGTTGCACGATGTTTTTGAAAAGGTCCAGAAGCATTTTTGGTTGACGCTAGCAAAACCTGTTTGACGAGCATTGTTTTTTGTGAAGTGACCAAACGGTAAAACATTTTGCTTGACAAGCAAATTTCAAATTTTCAACAATTATGTTTGATAGTCGGGTATTTAATATTTATCTAATCCTTGATTTGCATATAGTTATTTCTGAAAATGGGTCCTTTTGGAGATGTTCGAAAATTTGAGTAGCCACAAACCCTTTAGCTTTCGGTTCCTACTTGACTTGACTGCTATCTGTATTCGACCATATTGCATTTTTATTTAGAGTAGTAAATAAGTTAGTGCATAGATCATGATGAAAGATGAAAATTGCGGAGAGCATATTCTTTCTGTTTTTATTTTGCTTCTCAAGCTTGTCACAAGCGCGTTTTTATCTTCAGTAGAAAACAGAAGGTTTGGAAAGCCATGCATATCTCCAGCGCTCTCAGCGCTGTATCCAGGAAAACTCACAAACTTCCCATGGACTCACCAACTTTCTGATTTTCAATTTCGGTCAGTGGAAAGTTTTTTTGGCAGAAGTTTTGTCTACCTTCTTGGACAAATCTGTATCTTTAAAAACACCTTGATCACAAAATAGCCTTGGTACCCGCCGATGTCTGGTTGAAATTTGGAAAGTTACTGCAGTGAAGAGGGCTTAGTTTTTCCAGGAAAGGATTCGGATAAACATACTTTTAGGTATGCAAAAGAAACAAACACCTTTCTTACAAAACATTATATCCGTGAATTTGGCAACTGACATGATAACAGTCACACTTAACCCCATTTGTTTTGGGACAGCGTGACCCCAATCCCGCCGGTGACATTCATAATAGCAAGTCCAATCATGTTCAGCTTCACAAGAAGCGCCACAAAATGTTTACATTTCACACCTTCGCAGAATTGCAAACAACGACACTGATTGGACAAATTCGCGCATGTCAATGAAATCCACGTTGACCATTGGTTAAAACATTTTGCGTCCTGTGGATCGCTTGAATACTAGACAAAGTTTTGCAAATGGCGGACGCAATTCTGAAGTAAAGAAATGCAGCTATTTGACAAAGCAGATTTTGTGCACCTATTTTCCCATTGCCTTAATCAAAATAAATTTTTGAAATGGGGAACCTTCAGAGTCGTCTTCTTGAAGGACCAATTCCTGATCGAGACTTGGATGTCAAGGAATATCAAACATCTCTCAAGAGAAGAGGCCGAGCAATTTTAGGCCTAGCGACAGGTATCTTCTTTTTTACTGGATTTAAGCTTTCTGGTTCAATTTTAATCGCTCTTGGAGTCGGCTTGATTCCTGTTTTTATCCTCTGGAAAGGACATAATGCAGCTTGGAAGGACATCCAGCCTGAATTTGTCACTGAGGAATGGGATAGTTGTGTTTCAAGTATCCACAACACTATTGAAATTCTGAGCAAAAGGCACCAGGAAAACTACGTTTTCAAATACCCAGTTTTTATTAATTTGCCTTTGCTTGCAGTATACCATATGCATCACCGTTCTCTTGCATATGAAGTGTTACATTCACAGGCATCGGATTCTCCTGAATGCTTTGACGATGCCTTGCATTATATGAAATTTGCATCATCAGCATATGGAGCTGTGTATATGAGATTCCTGAAGATAATAAGTGAGTTACCAATGAATTCTGAAGAAGGTCTAGATGCAGCAGCCATTAGTAAACACACTGGAGTTGGAATCGGTGATATATTTGCAATGGAGTTAACTGGTGTTCAAGTTAATTGTCCAGCATATTTTGTTGCAGTAAACCACAGCAGACAAGCTGTCGTTATTACCGTTAGGGGTACATCTAACATTGCAGATGTTATGACAGACCTGGTTTGTAAATCTGTGCAGTTTTTAGATGGTGTGGCTCATGAGGGAATCAAAACCGGTGCTGAAAAACTGTTTAAAAAGACTATCAAACAGGTCTGCTCACTGCTTGGTTATTACCGAGGGTACTCTTTGGTATTAACTGGACACAGTTTGGGGGCTGGTACCTCTGTCCTTTTAACAATGCTCTATCTTGACTTTCAAAAGAATCAGGGGCAGCGAAAGAGCTGTCTGATTGGCAAAGACCTCATAGATGCTGCGGAAGATATGATTTTACCTGAAAATGTTGAAATTCACTGCTATGCTTTTGCACCACCTCCTGTCTTTGGTTCCATGGGGAAAGAATTGCCTCATTTGCAAGACAAAATTGATGTTTATGTCAATCATTGTGATATAGTACCACGTCTCTCCTTGGCTTCGTTTAACGACATGCTTCATGCTTTGCAAAGAATTGACAACTTACAACTTGACTTAAAGGAGAGAATTGCTGTCTTTTTCTTTGCTGTCACCCATCCTATGATCACAAAAATTGTTGACATGGTGAGATCTGTAATTGAGGATACAAGCTTCCATCATCTACTCTCTGAAAATGATAGCCATTTTGCCAGACTTCATATACCTGGTAAAATACACCTAATGCAGAAAGCACCGCATGGAAAGAGATATAACGTCTGCAGAAAAAACAGTAATTTCTTTTCTCATATGCTGCTTGTTGATGGTTTCTTTGCTGATCATTTGCCAGATCAATATGAGAATGCAATCTCCGCTGTCTGTGAAGCAAATAAGGAAAAATAAGTTGCCAGTTCTTTCACAAAGGGTAACAAATGGTCAGCTGCAGGAAATGTTTTTAGACGATTTTAAAGATTCTTTACAGATTTTGGGGCAAGGAGACAAAAGGCTTTGGATTGGCTCTCCGACACTTCACTTCATTGTATTTAACTGTCACAAGCTAAATCGATTTGATGATGATTCTGCTTAATTTTGGCTTTCGTAAAAACCAATACAAACAAGTATGCATCATTTGCTGTCACCTTTTTAGGGAAAAGATCGAATGCGACCAAATGCGATGCATTTTATATGTAACGTTAACGTGAAGGCAACAATGATGCTATTTAAAATGAGAGCAAGCATTTGCAAGCTCAGAAATTCAACCTTTACCGCAAGCTGTGATTCCCAGTGAAGCATGAGGACTTTTAACTATGGTAGTACATTGAACAAGTAGCTTTTTCCAACGAGTTTTGATATTGGACACGCCTCACGAACATTTACTTGTAGACTACCGTATACAAAACGTACGCAAAACACACGCACTTCGCCATGCACAACACACGCGATAATGGTAAAGTCCGGCGTCGACGGCTGCGGCCGCAGATCTAGCGCACGCAAAAAGCAATCTCAAGCGTCAGAAACCCGGTCAGAAATGGCAAGACTGTTTGTTTTATGGTGTAGTTTTCTATTAAAACGCACAAGTATTTTGCATTTTAATGAATATTTCCAGATCTAAGATTTTATAATTTTAAATTGCAAATAAATCTAATAAGATAAGCATCTTCTGAGTTCGGTAACTTTGTTATTGAGATTTGAAAAGTTGCTTTTCACGTTAATTTTTTTGTCAATTTCCTTGCCTCGTTTTCGCGCTTTTTCTTAGTATTGAATAATATTGACTGATCAATGAAATATTTTACTTATTGATTGAAGTAATCATATTTCTTTATTCAACAGAATCTTAAAATTCTACAATCGCAGCTTAAAGCAAAGTATTTCCTGCTTTTTCATTGACAAAAAGTCACCGACATTTTCATTGAAGAAAAGAGAGGCTGGCGATGTATACATCTCCTTCGCAGCGTCAAGGAAAACTGAAAGTTGATGATTGATGAAAGATTGACGTGTTTGCGAAGAAAACAAAAATGTCTTCATAAAAATTGAACTTCTGCTTGATATTTTGCTGTAAATACCATGCCATTACCGGTGCAAAGCAATGGAGAAAAGGCTGACCCAATTACAAGGGAAGCAGAAAGATTTGAGGGATTCTATAAAGGAATTCTGGAGATGAATGATGTCCTAGAGAGGGTCGAGCACTTCACGACAAGAAGGCGTATGCGAGAAATCATAAGTCGCCTGGAAGGTCTGTGCATTTTTACTATCATCAAAACTTAAAATAATAAATAATTAATCATGTCAGTTTTACTTCAAACCAAACACTCATTTACATGTTTTAATTTTGAAAAAAACGTTTTATCTTTTTCGCAAATGAGATGCTGTGATTTATAATTTTTATCAAGTCGTGACATGGCCTAATTTTCCGCCTGTTGCTTAAAAACAATCGTAAAACGTAAAACATAAGTCGTACCACTAAGCTGAGGCTGAAAAATCTATTTTCAAGTGGTTGACTCCTTGAATGAAAACCCGTGAAACGAGAGAACATAGTTTTTAGGTGTAAAAACCTCATTGATTAATCTCCAAGTCTAAGCTGTGTTTTGACCTGTCCCTTATTTACATTTTCTCTTTCTTTCCACGGTTGTTGTGTAATCTTGACAATCTTTACACCAAAACATATGTTTTATTGATAACCTAGCCAAAAATATTTTTAGCCTTTTGTCTGGGTTAATACAATTGTTTGCCATTCAGCAGTTTCTTCCGAACTTTGTTTGTATTCCCAATTGCTAGAAGCAATTTTATATTTATCTCAGAATCGATCTCTTTTTCCATAGATGATTTTGTCAACTGTCCAGAATTCACAGTCCCTAGAAGCAGTCCTCTCAAAGAACTGAGACTGGTAAGTCTTAATCATTCAATCCTTCTGTCAATCATCCAGGGGTGGCTGCACAAGGGGTAGACTAGGGGGACATATCCATTTTCTTGTTTGTCTGAATTTGATGGGAAAATGATAGAGGAATACCAAAGCATAAGCAACAACAAATTTCAACAAATAAATGAGAATCCAGGGTAGATAGGGGGCATTTGTTCTAGAATATCAGGAGGAGGGTGACAGGGGGTCATTGATACCAGTATAAGAAGGTTTGGTACCAAGTTCCACCCAAGTCACAGGTAGTGGTCCCAGGTAATCCCAATTTAGATAAAAGAAAACAACTGTGTCAGTGAAATGTTAATATGAATTGATAGAGGTAACAGGTTCCACCCTTTTTCAGAATTTGGTGCCAGGTACCATCCTTCCGGTACCACGGTATCACTACCCTGGAACCACTATCAGTCTCGGGGCATGAGCTACTGGTCCACATAAGCTGTATAGCTACCAGAACCCATGACCTGCATTTTATAAATATTGTTTGCTTGCTTGCCTGTTTTCTCTATCCATGATTGCAGCTTAAGGCAATGACTTAGAACATGGAAAAAATAATATAGTTGTTAAACCATTTGCCAAAAGACCTTTTAGATGAGCGGCCACGATTATGGAAATTTCAAAACTTTAAGATATACATTTTTTGTTATCAAATTCGTATTAAGCAGCCACAATTTAGTTTAGGTGCAAAGTTTTGATATCTTGGCACTTGTATTATTGATTTTATGAGCCCTCAAAGTTTACGATTTTATAAGGACTTTGGCCAGTTGGGGTGAAAAGTTTTACCCCCAATCACTTTTCAGGGTCAAAGCCCTTATAGAATCCTGAAATTTGAATGCTCATAAAATCAGTAGTGCCAGCGCTAGGACAATGAAACTTTGAACCTAAGTCTAAGATGCTGCACACAGTTTTAGCATCGAAAACTTCATACCTCAAAGTTTTGAATTATTTCAATCATGGCAGCCTTTCGTCGAAAAGATTCTGTAAACCATTTTCAATAATTTAGGGTCTCGCTGGTGGCTCATTATCTGGCAAGTCATCTTTAGTTCATAAATATCTGAATGGCTACTGCCCAAGAGATGAAGTTTTATCAGGAAGACACAAAAAAGCAATATCAGTTGATGGGAACAAGTATTTACTGTTGGTGAGAGATGAAACTGGACCCCCTGATCCACAGGTAATTTTAAGATCTCAAAATGTAATGTTATTGGTTGCTTGGACAGGGAGCATCTTGGCCAGGGGGAGGTTGCTAAGATGTGGATTTTGGATTTTTGTGCTGTCCAAATGGGTGAGCAAATTGTGAGAACTGAATTCAGAGGATTCGGCAGCTGTTTTGTTAGAGTAAATGAGGATGTTTCAGAGCTAAAAACATTGATGCTTGAATGTAAGAGTGTCTAGTTTAGCATGGTTATGTTGATTTCTAAGACAGTTCTAAGAAATGGCTCATTGTGTTAACTTGAAACATTTTAATGTTTAGCCATGTCACAAAACATTGGTCATCAAAAAGTTTTTTCTTTCACAAAACAAACAATGTTTATGTACTAAAGGTCTCAATGAATTGTCGAGTAATCCTCCACGTCATGCAGCCCAAGGCTCTCCTCCCCCAGTTTTGCTTTGTGTTTCATCTGTGTTGAGTCTCTTCAGCTAAATATGTATTTAGATGTATTTTTCGAGAATGCCTCTCATAAAGTATTATTTCCTCGTAGTTCTCAAAATGGCTGGATGCAATTCTCCTTGTGTTTAGCTACGCTGATGAATTAAGCTTCAATGTAATTTCAAGCTATTATGCCAAAATGCAGCTCTATAGAGACAGCTATCTCCCTGTGATTTTAGTTGGAATTAAAGGTAAGAATGCAGTATTTTCATTTAACTGAGACTTACTTACTTTTCTGGCATACTTAAAGCTTTTTTCATCTGGCACTCTTCAGAGTATAAACGTCAGATAATCAGATACATACCAAAACAATACACTAAGGTGGAATTTATACTCAGATGCGGCTCGAAATGCACCAATCAGAAAGGAAGCTGAATTGGCATTGTGCTTTAAACACCAATCAGCTCGCGAGATTCAGCGGGAAGTCCGATGAAAATCAATTGAAGAGTGCAAGTGAGAAACGAACTCTTTCTGTCTTCACAGAACCAGCTTTTTAGGTTTGATGTGGACAGATTTCAAAACGCTGAGATGAAACATGAATCTAGCTCTGCCGATAATTCGAAAACAATGTCTATTTAATTTATCTTTCTTGAAATTTCTAAGAAAAGTTGTTTACTGATTTGTCAACAAAAATGTTTAAACCTCTTGATCTTATTATTCTAACTTGAATCTTTTACTTGAAAGATCTTATTTGAGAACTATCAATTGTTTTCTTGATTCTTTTATGTTTTACTCTTCAGTTTTCTTTACTTTAGTTCTGGTTGTAGCGGTGCTCTTTTATTCATATGTGGATTAAAAAACTTCAAAAGTCGTGTAGAAGTTAATTAATTGATTGATTGATATGTTGGTTAATTAATATTTTGATCCTGTTACGGAGCATGGTAAGAGTGCTCATATCATTCTATGTGTTCCTGGAATAAGGAGGTGTAGTAATTTAGGAGTGGTTTTTGCTCGAAAACGCTGTTTCAAATTATTCTAGAAATTTATAAAAGTACAGTAACTATAAAACATTGTGGCGAGACTTTTATTTCGAGTCAAGAAGCCAGTTTTCGATTTAATTCAAGTGAACTTTATTTAGAATACAAGTTTGGCTTACAAGACTACAAAATTCGATATATTAGATAGTCATTGTTTTTTACGCTACTCAAGAAGGCATTGCCTATCACCATTGATGAATGGAATTTTATCTTGTTGTGCTGTATTCACATTTGCTTAAAGCGGATTGCAGCAAGCTCAAGTGTTCTCATCTATCTTTTTGTGAAGGGAAAGCTTGAGTGGTTTCAGTTTACTACGACCACCTTGTCCAGGTTGACCCTTCCCTAATCTTAGTGCAGATGCATGAATCTTTGTTGGTTCTAGATAGTAAGGCATGTTAAATGATGGTGATTTTAATTTTCTAGATGAAGCAGCAAACGAGGGACCAAACATGATCAACAGCGCACGAATAAAAAAGTTCATCATGGATCATAATAATTGTCCGTTCTTTCTTGCTTCCTTGGAAACTGGCGAGAGTGTTAAAGAAGCATTTCAAACTGGTAAGAGAATTCTTTATTGGTTTTTATGCAGTATTTCTTCAACATCCCATTATTTCTTCCCTACTAACCCTATAAACGTACCCCGTAGTAAGCTATAACCAAAACTTGGACTTGTAAACAAAGACAAGTCGCCTCTTCGCTTTGACTTCTCGAAAATTTTGTTGGTTTAAATTACAGCTCCGGCTAGTAGTCAAGCAAGCAAGAAACTTTCACTGTGGCACAAGGGGGTGGTGTAGCTCCTATATAAGACATGATTTATACAGTTATACACTCCTCAGAGTATATAAACGTCATAAAAAGACCGAAACAATTGACTAAGGCGGTATTTATACCCAGATTAGACTCACTACATAAGTCCCACTACTTCGCTCGATGCTGTTGTTGCTGTTTTCTAGAATCGCTCAGTGTGGAGTGACAAATCGAAATAAGGGGAGCGTAAACTAGAGACTCGTGTCGTGGGTCTACAATAATAAATGACCCAATCCAAAACATATAAAGCCATGTTTAATGCTACTTAGTTCAGCTGTTGCTCGTACAGTATTTTTAGGTTTTTTCATCTTTGAAATTCCTAACTAACTGGCCTAAAATGATGTTTCGAAGTGGATCCTACACTTTGCTGCAAAACCTCGAAGTGGGTCAAACTATTTCTCGTAAGTGACTAAGTAATATATAAACTTTTTCAATCGTTCACCATTTGTCACGTTCTAGTTATATATCAGAATTTAAAAGTATGACAAAAAGCTACCTTACTTTATCTATATAAAATATTTAAACAAGAGATTCAAAAATATGGATTCATGATTGAACGTTTCGATCTTATGATCTTCTTCAGCAAAACTTTTTGCTGAAGATCATAACATCGAAACGTTCAATCATGGATCTATATTTTTGAATCCCTCCTAAGAATTTGGAACTCTTTGATGTCGAGTTCTGAGATTATAAGACTTTTGAATTTTTGATTTGACCCAGTCAAACAGCTTAGAAATTTGAACAGAATGTATTGAACTCATGATCAGCTAGGTTAGTCTGAAATTTAGACTTTTCCGTAATTTTGAAATCATTAAAGTCAGAGTACCTTTTACACTCTCAATAGCCCCCTGGAAGCTTGTCAGTTTTACACTATTTTGGATGGGGGCAAACTCATGGGGGGTTTATACGAGGGGTCTTGTACTGTAGAAAGCTCCATTGAATTCTTTTCATTTCATTTCCAGTTTCAATTGAGAATTTTCAAACAGAAATCTTTCCGTTTTCGAAACCCAAGTGAATCAACAAGTGTCATGTTAGGGTCAGGACTTATTCGAGGGTGGGGCTTTTGTCCCAGGGAGGGGGCTTATCCTCAATCCAATTTTGATATTTAGGCCACTTGGTTCAACGTCGTTAAAAATGGTTGTTATTGTGGCTAAATGTTGTGGTTGCTGTTTGCGAGAGAGGAACATGGACTTATGTAGTGATTCTAGCATGGAAACGTTGCTAGCAATTCACCTCAATACATATACCTGCAGCCCTTGCATCAATCCCCCCATTGTTTCATGTAAATGCAATCTTTTATCTGTTTTTCTACGCTACACAAAGCCAAGGAGTATTCTCAATGTAAACTTGCTCGTTTGATGTGGCGAATCTTTATTGATATCGATAGTGCACATAGGGACCACTGAGAAACGATAACAATGCGCTATCAAAAGCTACAGAAATAAATTATAGATTAGATACTTCAATATTCCTTATTCTAAAAGACAGAAGAAACAGCGTGTAGTGAGGAACCAAAACACTCAAATTGTTATTCGCAGCAAGATTTTCCTTTACGAAGTGAGTTACGCTCTATAAGAAAATGCACACTTGCTGAAGTTATTAATCTAAAAAGCTAACGAATGGGCTTTGTTAATCTTTTATCATCTATAAAACAATTACATCTACAAGACGTTTGAATTAGCTGTCGTTCTACATCCAAGTTTGTGCAAGCTTAGCTCATGGAAAAGTGAATTAATAATAGAAAATTCATATGCAAAGTATAGGATATAAAATATGGATTACGTGTATACACAAAGGACCTGACTAGCTATATCGAGAAATATGGATAAGTTTGTCATGGAGAAGTTGAAATTGCCAAGATCTGGCAGATATGATGTTAATGCTTTGATAACCCTCAGCGTTACGCCAGGTAACATTTGGTTTTAAGATGAAATTTTTATGAGTAATATGTATAACAATAAGCGACCTACTATAAGATTTAATGTATATCACTACGTTTCACTGAGCTAGATATTGTATTGTATTGTAGAAGTTAGCTAAATCGAAGGAGAAATAGATGAAAGTTATATTAGTATTTCCAAAAATACTCCAATGTACATCTTATTCTTGTTATATCGTGCTTGTATGTTTCACTCTGCTTATTTTTACAGGCATTTGTTCAGTTGTATTTTTATCGAGTAGGCCAAATTTATCTTTTTGTTTGAAATTGTGAGTCTATGTGGCACAGAATTCATCCAAAATTCAACTCCTTAAATATGTTGTTTGCTTTACTTTAGAAAGAGGAATTTCGAAGTTATACTTCATATTATATTCATTGAGCTGTTTGTGTGGAAACGTCATTTTCTCTCTGGTAATGCAGTCTCTACGGTTAAATCATAATGGTGATGATGATGGTGATGATGATGATGATGACGATGATTCTGATGATGATAATGGTGTTGTTGATGATAATGGTGATGATGATGATGATGATGATGACGACGACGATGGTGACAATGATGGCGATGATGATGACGATGATGATGACGATGATAATGATGATGATGATGATGATAGTGATGATGATGATGGTGATGATGATGATGATGACAATGATGGTGATGACGATGATGATGATGAAGCTGCTGCTTCTGCTGATGACGATGATCACGATTATGACTAAAAAAACCGCTTTATAAAAATTAGTACTCAAATCTGCAAAATTTTAGAAATATCAATAGCTTCTGTACGCCATTTACTTTCCAATATAACAGTTCATCATTTAGTGTTATTTTGCCTGTAGTAGACTAAATAAACTTTTGTTATCTATTCACTTTTTAGCTGCTGAAATAATAGTACGAGCAAGAAGTAACCCATCATTGGCAAACCCAGCATATGAATCTCTGATGTCTCCTTTGCCAAATAGCAACCTTAGTACTTCATGTGACACGCTGACCACCTCTGGGTATGGAAGCACTCTTTCTATCATGTCTCAAGGATCTTTGAAAAAACCAAAGAAAAAGGGAGTCTTCTCGGTGAGTCAGAAGAAATTCATGTTTTTCATTGGTCCTTTCCCACGTGACAAACTTTAAGGTCACATGATGAGACGATCACGTGACAAACTTGACGGTCACGTGACGAATTTGAGGGTCACGTGATGCGCTGGGTACCCAGATCTCCACAGACATTTCGTGCAGCTGCATGAACTTTTTCAAATTAAAAGGTAGGGAAACTCTGTTGTTTTCTGCTTCCAAGTAGGAGTCCTGACCAAAGCTTAGTTTTGATCAGGTCGTAAGAAGTCTGCCACACAGAAACCGCCATTTTGATTTTATTGGCGAAAAAGTTAGTTGTTACCATAGGGCCATAAAGAAGCAAAACTACTGAAACTTCGACAATAGCTTGTTGACATCATAGTTGTTTGAAATGAATTACTCGATTCTGACTATGGCTCAAACTTGTTCGGCCTCAATTGGTCTATTTTCAAGGGCTGTTTTCCGGCCAATGCCACACTATAGCTAGCCTGAAAGAACAACAGCAACAACAAAAAAGCAACAACAACAACTGTGGAAGTAAGGCAGTGGCGTAACGGAGCAGTGTGGGGCCTTTAAACAAAAAAGTGGTTTGCGTTTACACACCAGGATTGCCTTAAAATGCAAATTTTATAAAGCATTATACAATCTTCAAACAAAACAACAAAACTAACATCAACAAAACAATTATCAAGAATAAAATCAGGTTAAATAGAAGATTTCTAGGAAGTGTTATTTTAAGTACCCTAGTACCGGGATTATTATAGAGTTTTTATACTAGTCAAGTTACATAAATATTATGTGATAGGCCTAATAATAGCAAATAAAAACTAGTCTTACGCCCACTTAATTCAGATTGTGAGTCTTTCTAAGAAACGCTTATCCAAAAGTTTTTTTTACAAAATTTCGCGGGGGGCCCTTTCGGGGCCAAATATTTTGGGGCCCTTAATTTTGTGTTTAAAGGTGCACACTGTGCGTTACGCCACTGAAGTAAGGACCTTGTAGAGTCCATAAACAGACACTTCTTTCCAGTTTTCACTTTTGAAGAGCAATACAGAGACTTATGTAGCCAGTTCTTGCATTGCTTATACTATCAGTGGCACGTGACCAATATCACGTGATCTCTTTAATCACGTGATTTTTGATCGCCGAAATTTTTTTCCTCTTTCCAAATTTTCAAGTTAACAAATCGAAGCCTACCATCACGAAAAATCATATTTCATGAAATCAATGATCATTTCTAATAAAGAAATCCTGAAGCGTGAATTCTGAATTTTTCTTCAAAGTCTAATTTCAAAACAGCAGCGTACTAAATGACCCATGGAGTTGACAATTACAAAACACTTTGATATGCAAGCATCTATCTTGCAGCTTATACATTATTCATGGTTGAAAAAGGCTTGCTTGATCGCCCACTTCAATTGCTTATAGCTTTATCAGATCATACCGAATACACGTTATCTTTCTAACTTGCTAAAAAGTGAATTTATGGCGTCGAGAGTGTCTGTTTTACTGTTTGTTAAGTTTTTTTAAGATCAACAGTCTTAGAAAGAAGAATTTGCCTGCTGTTCTCAGAAGGATTTTAGTCATCTCCGACTCATCATTCGCTTGAGATTCGCCTCTGCAACTGAAAGACATTATTCTTGACATTTGAACTTAGATTCATCACAACACTCGTTTGTCGTTAGCGCTGGGAGATTTCTTTACCTGGAGATAAGAAAGTTGCAAGAAAAGTATAAAAAGCCTCTGAATTAAGCAGATCTTGGGAGCTTGTCTCTTTAATCGGGAACATGGAAGCGTTAGACACGAGGTTTTTGAATGAATGAGTTCAGTCCTGCAAAAGCACGAGTCTGTCAGACTTTTGGAAAGAACACGAAACTTTCTAATCAGATTTTAGGAGATTATAAAAATAGCTTCGGCTTGTTTTCAGAGGAAAGAGGAAGCATGTTTGAAAGGAGGAAAGTCGAAGAAAATTATCACGGATAAAGAAACGCTTGCTAGGGTTGGAGTTAAGAGAATAGAGGGAGATTTTGACCAGACGAAATCTTGAGTCCTGAACTTAAACCGAGCTTGCTAACAAAGAGAATTAATGATTTCTTTGAGGTTTTCATCCAATTTAAATACTTATTGATCGTCATTGGCCATTTTGCAATAGAAACTATTTTGTAGCTAAATCAAGTTAATGTTAAATATGATGAAAGGATAAACAAGATTCTGTTTTGATTCGAGAAAACTGTGGACTTTTTCAAGAAAATCACTCGAAAATCAACCACCTACTTTCGCTAGACCAAAACCATGATTATACTAAAACTAACCAAAACAATGCTAGATGGAGCTTGTGGTGTAGCAGCAAGTCTGTGAATGAAATGAATGACCAAAATTTATGAATGGTGCCTGAAAGCTTGTTTACATCTAGGATTTTCACTTGATCGATGGATAAATCCTAATTTCTTTGAACTTAGGAGATCTGCCGGGTCAAACTAGTTAATAATTACAATTTGGATATCTAAAATTAGCATACAAAGTGGCTTAGAGTTGAAGGTCGTCTGAAAATTGATAAATTGAAACTGTCAGTTTTGGTCCTTGAAGAAGGTAAAAGGGCAACATTATTGTTATTCGGTCAGACTCTATTAAATAAATCTAGGATCTGTTATGCAAGTTGGCGAGAGGCTTCAAGTTGAAGAACCTATTTCTCCAAAAGTCACCAAGCTATCTTGAAATCTTTGCGAGGAGTAAATTTGCTGCTAAACTTGCTCAATAATAGCAGTTTGAAGGATATTTCAAGCGAAAAGCGACAACTTGTTTGAATCTGGTTGGACATTGAAGAAAAATTCGATAAAAAGGGGAAAGAAGGCCCCGTTTTTCTGTTACTCGGAGGCAAGAATCTTTTAAGCAACCTTAGCGAAAGGTCTCTTTGGGTTCTTCACCTATGGTTCTTCAAGATGTTTCCGAAGGTGTTTTGAGGAGTAATTTGGTGGCAGCACGTATGATATGACAATAAAAGACCCCACAAACGAATCCCCATTCCGCAAGAGCAACTTTCCGAGTATCAGTTTTCGTGAGGTCTTGCTGATTGATTTGATTGATTTTCCTCTTTTATTTGCACGATTTATGTCTGGCGAGACTTGGAGACGGATAAGTCAAGTTCGTGAGTGAAATTGAACTTATTTTGGAGGCAAAGGAAAGCATATGGAAGATTATTTATTGTCTGTGAATGAAAAATTGGAGATTTCTTGCAAGCATATGGGATTTATAGTTGGTTAGAATCAAATACAAGTTTTGAGGTTCGATCGCCCATAAATTGCTACTGACTTATAGAAAATTATTGCAGAGTTTTCTTCGAAGCGTGGTTGCAAAGATAAATAGTGGTGGAAAATATCTGAAGCTTGAAATCGTGGTGTTATGTTAAGAGTTGTCCTCTTTTGAGCAGAAAATCCTATCTTGTCTTCACCAGAATCTCGTTATAAAACGATTTCCTTTTCTGAGCGGAATTCCTAAATTGATCAAGATCCCTTCGAGCGAAATACTGTGGTTGGATTTTAATTCTGAAGGTAATTCAAGGAAATCTTAGATCTCTATGATTACACACAGCCGACCGTACGCAATGCTCAGATAAAGAAGTTACTGGAGAAAGACCTATAGGAAATTGGCCTATTTTATTTCCTCTTGGAAGAAAGTCTAAAAGGTCACGATATCGAGTGTGCTTTCAAATTTCCTTTCGCATTTTTGAATGTACCTGCCGAGATACTTTTAACCACTTTAAATATTGTAAGAAAATAACGAGCAAAGAGTTTAAATTATTGATGAAACTGGGAAGTTTTTGCAAATATAATATCGCTTTTGTTGGTTTTGTTGACAGAGATCTTATCGAGTATTCGGTTGTGGAGGAGCTGAAGTTTTCTTGTTTTTCAACTCAAGGCCTGCAGTTCTAATACCTGAAGAAATTTAGAAATAAGAGGCGATGTAGACACCAACTACTGGTAAATTTTAACGCTTGAAGACCTGGAAACTTGAAGTCTTTCGAAAGCTGCTTTTGAAGAAGTTGAGCTAACTGACTCGCTTGTTTTTCAACGCAAGGTCTGCTAACGCCCAAAAAGTCTAGAAAGTTTCTAGAATAAGGTTCAGGAAGATATTTGTAAAGCAGCGTCCCTCGAGAAGCTGGACTATTCCATAAAGTAGTAATTCATTTCCAGGCAAGCAGTTTAAGGAGCGAAGTAGGTTACTAGAAAACCTTGCTTAAAGACTTGGAAACTTAAAAGTCTTTCAAAACCTGCTTTTGACACAGTTGAGCTAAATAATTCTTGATAAATCGAGCGCCAAACGTTTCTACAATATTGGGCCTATGTTGTAGAGAAATGTGTGACCTTATTATTCCAGACTTAACCTTCGCAAATCTTTTGGTTTTGCAGAATTAAAGACTCGTATTTCCATCTTATTCTAATGTCAGCAAGCTGTCAAATTCATTTTTGAATTTCTAGAAGAAAATTGATGAATAGGAGAAGAGTTTGCTAGTCGAAATATCGAAATAAATTTGGTCTTCTTGGTTGGATTGATAAATTACTTAAAATCTCTTCAGACGTCCTGGAATGGAAGGTTTCTATGTTTTGACTACTGGTTGTGAAATAGCTGTTTCAAAGCTCGTTTTTTCAAGACATTAATGATTAATTTCATTGCTGAAGAGAAGAAACTGTGAAAATTTGGATCCAATCGTTCACAGAGCGAATCAACAGTTATTTTTCCAGGTCTTTGCCAGATTCGATCGAAAGCATCTCTCTTGCCAAAAATCAAAGAGACTTTTGGATAATTCTATTGCAGGCAGAGACGCTTCTAACAGACTTTTGCTGAAAGTTTATCTAATCTTCATCAGATGAAATAGCACGGGGATAAAGAAACTTGATTTTGCCTACGATTTATCGGAGATTAAAGATTTAATGGTACTCGCGTAGGTGGCGATTAAGTAATCGTACAGCGCTAATCTAGCCCCGGAGCACCTGTTACCCACAAAACACGGACCGAAACTCGAGACTTGTACAAACTCTGTTTTAGCCTGTTTTACAATCTTTGCTTCAGAACTGAAAGCACAAATAACACATTCTGGTGAAAATTGAAATTCTTTAGCAGCTAACTTCAATTAGCTAACTACAATTTTCAAAATGCAAATGAATATCGACTCGAATGCAAACAAAATGGCTTTCAAAAATCGCAGGTTTGGTAGCTTCAGGGGTCGCCCACGAATCTTGAGTGAAGATGAGAATATGAACACAACATTAGGCCGATCGAATCTCCATTCAAACACAAGAAGAAACAGTCTACAACGACAGCTTTCGTTGCGACTCAGTCGTAACAGAGTCAGCGTAATATGGGTTAGTTTGTTATATTAACGAAAGAGACCTCTTCTTTGGACACCGTAACCATGTTTCGACATTGCTCAGGTCGCGCACCGTGCCAGTTTGCATTTAATTATGTAGTGCTGTAGTTGCGACACTGAAGTTTAGTTGCGACGTGGTACTTTTTCACGACATTGTGCTCTTCTTGCGCAATATGCTCACTGAGTTACGATTTACGATACATGAATCCAGTTACGACACCCTGATCTTATTATCTAAGTTACGATCTTACGATATATCAGTCCAGTTACGATTTACGATACATGAATCAAGTTACGACACCCTGATCTTATTATCTAAGTTACGATCTTACGATATATCAGTCCAGTTACGATTTACTAAGTTACGATTTTACGATATATCAATCAAGTTACGACACCCTGATCTTATTCGCCAAGATACATTTTGATTAAAAATATTTTCTTTCGCAGAAAACCGACAAAAAAGATGACATTCCCGATGACTTTGGAAGTGGAAGAACAATACCAACAAAACAGGTACACGCTTTTTGTGTTCGAAGAACTTCGAACACATTGGTGTGGGGTGGATGTCACTCACTCACTCACTCACTCACTCACTCACTCACTCACCAACTAACCAACGCTTGAACAATGGAAAACGTGTAACAATAGGGCCATTGTCAAGAATGCCATTAGGGCCATTGTCTCGGCCATTTATGCGCAATTTGCGGTTAGTTGTTCACAATTCGGCCTGCAAGCACTTTTGTCAATCTGGGGTCATGTGACAACTGACTCATCCTTGTTTACTAAATGGAACTGGAAAATTGCCACCTTGCTTTGGTAAATGACATTTCAGGCATTCTCAACATTTAACAAAGAGTTTTGCCAAAGAGCGGCAATTTCAAAACAGTTTTCAAAACAAATCATCATTATTATTATCCTCACGATGAAAATCTTCATAATAATAATAATAATGATAATCATCATCATCATCATCATCATGATTACTATCACCACCATTGACGGTGTGCAACATCTAAAGGAACGCTACCACCAGCACAACCAGCCCTACAACCATCACCTCGACCACCCCTATCACCACCACCGGAACCACCCCTACAACCATCACCTCGACCACCCTTATCACCACCAACACAACTACCCCTACAACCATCACCACGATCACCCCTATCACAACCACCACAACCACCCCTTCAGCACCACAACCACCTCTATCACCACCACCATACCCACCATACAACCACAATCACCCCTACCAACCAGCATCATGATCATCGTGTTCATGAACATCATCATCATAACCACCACCATTATCATCATAATCATTATCGTCATCGTTGTGCATACCGATGAACATCTTTCATCATTTGACCGAAATAGCTATATTTTTATAAAGAACCTAGCTCAAGGCCTAGTTCTTAAAGTTCCTTGTTTTTTTACCTCTTTTGAGACGATTGTAGTTCCAAAAGTTCCTTAATAGTTCCTTAATTTTAACTGCACATACAGTTTAATGATTACTGTACAGAGACATTTGCATGTAAGCAAAGCTCGAGACTACTCAAGGAAACATTTGATACATGCGTAAAGTACAATTGATGTGATTTTCGACTGCAAATGAATGGACCGGGCTTTCTAATTCTTGATTGTTTGCAGTGATAAAAATATTCAACAATGAAAAGTTCTCTAGTGATTTTCTCTTTAGTAGTATAAGTTCTTTAAATTTTCGGGCCTTTTATATTCGATTTAGATTAGTTTCTGTAGAAGCTATTGATAATATGATCGAATTAAAAAAAAGATGACAAACAAACAAACAAACAAAATGTAGGTTCCTTTTAAAGTGGTTCCTTATAAAAAGTAAGCGTGTATTCAAGTAATTATATAACTGCTATTGTTATGCACTATTGTTCTTCCTATTGCTAAAGTACTCTGCTATGGTTTGTTAATTGTGTCGTTGTTCTATGAACTTTGTTAACCTTCCTTAGTTATAAATCTGTGCGAATCATTGCACGATGTACCTACTGTTTCCATCTTTCCTTGATGTTCTCAGTAATTTTATTGAAATGTAATTTTGATTCTCAGGGATATTTATATAAACGAAGTCACAACAGTTTAAAAGAATGGAAGAAAAAATATGTTACTATATGTGACAATAGTACACTCGTTTATTACGCAAACATGAAGGTACAGTAAATAATGTTGTTTGGATTGTACTTCTTGAATTACCTATTTTCTTCTATAATAAGCCTTTTCAAAGAGGTTTGGGTCGGCGCGCCATTTTCTTGAAGATGGTGGACATTTTGAGTAAGGGAAACTTCTCCGCAACGACCCGTGTCCAGTCACGTCAGGAGAGCTTGTGCAGCAGATTTTCCTTCAAATTCACGTTTAATTGGAGTGAAAGTGAAAGGAAGGATTCAAGTCCCAAATTAGCTGCTTAAGGAGGCATTTAATCAATAATTTGTGAGCTACTTGCATCGCGACTTGAATTTGGTTTCTTCAGTTTCAGCAGATATTCTCAACATTTATGATCGCAGATTTCTTTCTCTCTTTGCCTTCCATTATTCGTGAATTTGCCGAAAAATTTACCGCATTACCCATCCTAAATTCTCCCGGTCGCCTCAGGCGGATAGGATTCCTTCACAATATGTCCTCCATCTTCCTGAAAATAGTAGCGTCGACCCAGACCTTTTTAAAAAGGTCTATTTCAATTTTGAAAGGGCTCCTTATAGAGAGAGACCTTTGATGCGGAGTTTTAGGGCTTGACAAATCAATCCAATTTTCTCGTCTTTTACTTATTCTCTATTTGTTTACTTTTTCAGGAATATATTGAAGAAACGAATGCCAAAACGATTAACCTTGCCCACACGACTGTGAAAGTTCCTGGCAAAAGACCTCCTACTAAAGTAACTGCTCAAAGTAAGAATAATATTTTTTACACTAAAGCCGTGGCTAAACTAGGAGACGTGTTGCGCACGACATTGAATTCAGCGTGTCTCCCAGGGTGGCTAAACACGCGAGTGAATAGCGAGCAACATGCCCCCTCCCACCGAGTCGAAGAGACAAGAAATGTTACTATGGTCTCCCAGGTTTATCTGTATTTCCCTCACTATCAATTTTTTCGCGCGCTACAAAGTGGCTAAACTGGGAGACATCGAGGGGACATGCCATGCTCTCCCAGTTTAGCTAGGCCAATTCAGTTTCAAATATGCGTAATATCCAAGCTCTGGAGTGAGGAGTTTCCGATTCTCCTTGGAGTTTTCCAAAAGATCGGGCTTTCAGTAATCTATCCGAATTCTCCAGAGAAAAGAAGACACAGAATAGGGTCCCAAAAGACGCACCCTTAAGGGGGAAATATGGAAACGCCTGGCGGAAATGGCAGTCAACAATATGTTCGACATGTTTTTGACTTTCAACTAAATAAAGAATAAAGGATTTGTTTGTTATTTTTCCCAAAAATTATATATCGTACCGGTTTTATCACCAAGGTTTGGTAGTGGTACACGTAGGTTTAGTTCGCTGGACACTGCTGGAGAAGTAAGGATGAACTTGCAAACAATACCCTCCTCTGGATCCCACAATATGGTTTTACCAAAAGAGGACGGTGAAGGGTGAAGGGTGAACGGGTGAAATGGTGTTTTAGCGCCAGTCGCTATGTTCTCAGTAGTAGGTTCACTAATCGAGACGTCGACCCTGTTCAAACGTACCCCAAACCTACCCCGACCACTGCAAAATCTGCGCTCTGCGGTGGAACATCGTGGTATTTGGAAGAAAAGAGTCAATGGAGTTCGAGCAAGCTCGACGTGATGATGATGATGATTAGTTATACCAATCAAATACACCTTGAGACGTTTTTCAATAATGAATATTGATTATTTTAATAATTTCAACGTCCTTTTTGATAGGCAATACTAAAAACGCTGCTTCGGATACTTCAAGTAATGAATCACAAAAGAAACAACAAGCAAAAAGAAATTCAATGCATAAAGATTACGATGCTGTTGTCATTTCCAATTCACTCGCTGCATCACCTAACAAAGCACAGAATAATGAATTAAACCTTGAGAATGCAGTTGTCAGAGCTGGTCAAGGTTCGTATATTTTTTATTATGTAGCCTTCTAGTTTGTCTTGTGACAGGTCTATCCTGGCATTCATCTGCACTACAAGCTTCTGCCCTTTGCTCTTCGCTTTATTTGTCTCTTCATTTGTCCATTAGACCCCTCTTTCATCTCATGTAGCATCCCAATTCTTTCCCATCCTCTTGGTTTTTTGAAAATCAAAATAGGTGATTGAAGAAGGTAATGGGAGAAATTTTGAGTAGGAAAATTGATCTTTTTTCATTTCTGCTCTGAGCCATTTAGTCTTAGGTATGACTTTGCCAGGGCTAGAACCCCTAAACCCAAAACTTTTGTTATCAAAGCCATTGTTATCTTAAGTAACCTTAAGTTACAATGAAAAGCTTTTTTCGTTGTGCTCTCCGATCTGCATCTAGGTATAAGTTCCGCCTTTTTTAATGGTTTCGGTCTTTTTCTGACGTTTATACTCTGAGGAGTGTCAGTCGAGAAAAGCTAGGCAAAAAAATTTTTCCACTGTTTCTTGAAATTTTTTAATTTTGTACTGCTCAAAGACTATTTAAGTTATATATGCTGTGTTTTTCCACTTTGATTCTCAAAGGTCTAAATTTCACTCATTAATAAGATAAACTATGTTCTTCTCAGGTATCATATCTACGGGCATCCACGGCACACCGAAAAATGCTTCACCTACAAAGAAAAAGAATCGACGACACGGTGGTAGACATGCGAAGTCATGTGAGATAGACTATGGACAAATCTGTAATGATATAGAAAATGGCGGACAAGGAACTCCTCTAGCTGTAAGGCGCAGAGCTTCACACAAGAGAAATAAAAGTGGCGCTGCAAAGGAGCTGCAGTTCGAGAAAGGCACTGATACAGGTATTACTTTAATTCTACTGTATTTTTACTTTCCTTCTCTCGTTTAGGTTAACCTCTTGGGCGTGATTCATGATAGATCAGTCGCATTCACAAAGTTGGGGTGACATGTCGAATCAGCTTGTCCCATGTATTGTGTTCTCCGTACATTCCATTTCGACCACAAATTTTGCAACGCGACCGAGAATGCTGCAAACTAATTTCAGCCTCGAAGTGGAACAGATACCCTGGAAAGAGGATAGCCCAAACAGGGGGACCTGGACGCTCATTCCTGCATTAACTTAAATTAGAATGGCATCCTAATTTTAATTATAACCTTACACGTGGCATTACATATTGTGACTATGATCTACTGTCCATTTTTCTGATACTAAGCAATTGTTCGTTCATACTAATTATGATAATAATGTCAGGCACTGCACCATGAAACAATTGCCAAAAGTTGTCCATTCCAAAAACGCAACCATTTGACACCTCATACGGTATACTGCGTCAAAATGCAACACGCTTACTCTCGCGAGTTCGGGAACAGACGTTCCCCTGATCTAACAGATATTACAGGAATCAAGGAAACATTACAACCCCTTTGTTTGATTCATTTTTCTACGAGAGATGCTTATTAGGTTGAAGTCTATGTGGTTTGAGTTTCATAAAATTCCACCGCATGAAACACTACATTTATTCTTCAGTTTTGGTGGTTACTTTTTTTGGCCCACCCAATATACCTAAGTGATTTTCAGTCAGTAGAGAACAATTCTTAAAAAATTAATACAGATCTGATAACCTTATTTTTCTTTGAATTAACAGAGGATGATGATATGGTTTTTACGGTTATTTCTCTCGATGGAAAAAGTTGGGATTTCGAATCAACTAGTCCAGATGTAAGTGTATAAGACATTTTTCTCGCATTGCAAATTGTGTTCACTTTCCTCTAAATGTTCATGATTCTGGCTCCCCCCCTTTGACCACCCCTTTCATTGAATCAAACCCTGTTCTTCTTATAACGATCACTCTTCAATGTATCTCCATTTGCGCTCTCCTTTTACTGCAACCCTGAATCAGAGCGCTGCTAGAGTGTTTGGTTGTAACGTGACATTTTAGCGCTATGATACCTTGAAGTCCCAACGAAGCTTCTGCCATAATGCTATACAGGTGCTATACATCCTTTTTCTTGATAAGATCAACCTGTAAACATAAATAAGAAACAGTTAGATTGAAAACGAAGGCAAGTATAAGTATTCTTAAACAACTTGTAGTCAGTCTCTCTAAATTTCATTATTATTGTTAACCATTTTTCTTTAGGAAAGAGACGTCTGGGTATCTACTATCGAACAACAAATTCTCAAAGCATTTCAAACTGGAATTGGTAACAAAAAGCAAGAGAGAGTATGTTTTATTAAATCATCAAACTTAGATTGTTAATGAATTATTTTCTGTCAAACCCAAGGGACATTTCACTCTTCAAAATAGCTTAGTACGAGATTCCTGCTGAAACAAAAGGATTTCCAAAGGATTTCCTTGAAATAAGTAGAATTTTCGGTAAGAGTGTACGAGATTCCCGGGGAGTGAATTGGCGCGAAATCTACCTCTTTGCCATCGAAAAAATTGCCACTAAACCTCAACTGATCTAGGCAAACGATGGAGTGTCCAAACATTGTAGGCAAAAAATGGATGCAAACATGTCTGGTTGCGGACTGAGATCGACAGCACAGTTTCAATACTCTATTGCCTAGTCCACATTTTTAGATGCTCGTTTTTCTTCATGCCTCTTCTTTAACTCTTGCGAAACCAACAGCTAGGAAACCCGTTGCTGGTATGTTACCATACCATGGTTATTCACGGTTCGCTTGTTCCATAGCTTTAACATTATTTTGTCTTGCTCTGAATTTATCCGTATTATTGAAGCATTTTTTCGTTGGTTTAACGCATTCATATTTTGTTCCACGTTCTTTCACGTCTCACATCACTCTTCTTCTAGCTGCCGAGTAATAGTTCTTCGTGTAGTAGTACGAATTCTGTCAAATCCACTCTAAGGACGATTGCTGGAAATGACAGATGCGCAGACTGTGGTTCACCAGGTAAATGTTTAAAGAAAATTCGTTTCATTGATTTCTTTTCCTTCAGGGTCTCTCTCAGCGCACTAAGTAGAGGCTCCTCTTCTATTGTATGAACAATACTGACCATCTTCCTAAAACAGCAATAGAATTCTCACTCAGTCAAGTAACCTTAGTTACCTTACTTGCCTTGAGGGTACTGTGGGGTCCTTGTGTAATCTAGCTGACTCGTGGTGTCAGGAGCTTAGTGTGGTCAGGGTTCGAGCCAAGCCACGGTAGCGTCACAGCCAGGGTCGAGGTCTCGATTAGTTAACCTACTACTGAGATCCTAGCGACTTACACTAAATACACCATTTCACCTTTCACTTTGAAAGAGGCCCTGCTGTCCATTCAGCGATGTTTAGTAGTCTTTTTCAATTCTCTGTTGCTCATAAACAATATTCTTCTATTTAGATCCAGAATGGGCATCTATCAATCTTGGAATTCTAGTTTGTATCGAATGTTCTGGTGTTCATAGAAATTTAGGAACGCATTTATCGAGAGTGCGATCAGTTGATCTGGACGACTGGCCGTGAGTATATTTTGGTCTTCATCATTATTGTTATCATCCTCATTATGATAATCATTGTAATCATTATCATCATCATCGTCGTAATCATCGTTATTATCTTCATCATCATCATCATTTTCACAATCATCATTATTATAATTATCAGCATAAGCATCATCGTCATCAACATCATCATCATCATTTTCATCACCATCTCCATCATCATCATCATTATCATTATTCGCATCATCATCACCATCATACTCATCACCATCATCATCATCATCATCAGCAAAACCACACTCATCATCATCATCATTATTATCACAATCACCGTCGCTATCATTATGTTCACCCTCATCTTTATCATCGTTATCATCACCACAATGGTCGTAATCATCGTCATAATCATCGACCACTATCACCACCATCATCATCATCAGCATACTCATGATCATCATCATTATCGTCATCGTCGTCATCATCATCATCGTTATTACGGTCATCTTTATCGTCGTCGTCGCCATTTTCACTATCGCGTTATAACTGCTATGATTATCGTTATGGTTATTGAAATCTGTTTTTTTATGCTTTAATGCAGGCCTGAATGTATAGCAATAATGAAATTAATTGGCAATGAATATGCAAATACGTTATGGGAATCTGTGCTTCCTGGAAAGCGAAAACTTCATCCAAACTCACCTCGGTAAATATCACCGTTTATTCTTTTATTAGAATTTAGAGATGTCTTTAACGCCGATTGTAATTAAGCTTTGCGACAGGTGTCATTGAATGAAAGGCATATACACGTTAACAAGAAAGAAGTGACAAACTTAACTTCTTAAAAATTTATGAATGTTCAATACTGGATTCTTGAAAAATAAGAAAGTTGAAAACTTGAAAAATTTTCATACGCATTGCCTGTTTTCGTAGTTACTTGTAAATCTGCGTTCGTGTTTCATTTTCCTGTAACGTGTAGTTGTATCTGCCCATTTCTGTGTTCAATTTGTGCTATCTTTATAGTGCCTTTAACTGTACATGAACAGAAGTACTGTATTCCAAAATGCTGAGAAAGCCACAAGAAAGATTTGGTACTGAAAACATGAAATATCTAAGTTTCAATACTGGCCCAAAAACTTTCTTATAAAAGATCGTGTACCCTAGACTGATTACCTGAGTCGTAGTTATCGCTATTGAAATGAATGCTTGAATGCTAGGACGCTCAAACTCCAGTTTGAGCGACCTCGGTTAGGTATTAGTCTCGATCTGATGAGCGATTCCTGGGACTCAAGTAATAAGTCTACGTGTACCCTATAATGTTATGTTAGATGCAAACTCGTACTTACAAAAGTCTTTCGTGTTTTTGAAGGGAAGACAGAGAAGACTGGATAAATAGAAAATATAAGAAAAAGAATTTTTACAACCAATCGAAACAACACGCACATCTTTAGGACAAGTAAGTATCATAAATATACAAGTTTTTATAAGGAATCTTTGGTCTGAGTTGAGGCTGGAGCTCCTTCATTTTTCTACAAAATGAGGCTGAAAGTTCCTTGTATGTTCCTTGCCGCGTAATAAGTTTGAATACTAATTATGGCAGCAAATTCATTTGACTTCGTTCAAATTGTGACTTTGTTTTCTAACTTTTTATATAAATGGAGTCTCTTGGGGAAGTACCAAAGGAAGTATGTTGTTATTCGGTTATTTAGTTGTGAAAACCGTCTTGCTCTTGAAAAAATGACTCTTTATTCGAGCCTCGACAGTTCCTTAAATTTCTTTAATTTCCTGAAATTTTCAGCCGCGAGTTCCTTACAAAGGTGTTTATTAAAAAATGTGTAAGAATGGACATTGATATATCCCTGTTTCATTAGAATAGTCTCTGAGTCGTACAAAACTTCAAGATTGCGATAAAAACGGGGAAAATCTTTGGGCCTACTTTTCTGGCTGTAAATTCTGTCTTAGGCTATTGTTTCGGTCTGTTTTTGACGACTATACTCTTACGTCAGAAGATAAAAGCGTTTAATAAGTATACCCAGAATTGTTTTCTTTTATCTCCGTTGGAATTGAATAAAGAATTTTGCGATTTACATCGTTTTTTCTCTTCACCAGCAAATTTTAGAAGCAGTAAAATCAGACGACAAAAGACTTTGCTATTCACTACTCATTCACAGTTCAGTAAGCGATGTCAACACTCGGACAAACGATGGACGAATACTAACGCCACTACATTGGAGCTGTAAATTAGGAAACCCAATTATTACACAACTATTGCTATGGGTGGGTGAATTTTGTATACTTGTCTATATACGGTACTAAGTATGGAACTTGTACAGTATCTGGCAGCAAAACTAAGAGAGCATATAAGCCAGATGTCCATAAGATCGTCAGCTATGTAAAGCCAACTTAAAATAAATTCATTATTATTATTGTTATTATTGTGCCATTAATATCGCCCTGTAATGGGACTGCGTATGTGCATGGCTGTCGAAAATAATACGATATTTGATATAACAGGGTATAAAGGCCATTTGCTATCAAAATATAACTTGTCTATACTTTTTTTTTAATAAGCAACTTGACTACCTGTCCAGCCCTCGAAGTTGCTTAACGTATCTGTTCTTTCAGCCCTCATAGAATGACTGGGTACCCCCTAAAAACTCTTTTTCTGGCTCCTTTCATGCTGTTCAATGTAATTGACAAGTTTGCAATGATGTATTGTATAAAAATAGGGATTTCAACAAAAAATTTGAGCAAATCTCAGCCTTAGTTGCTTATGGACCAATTGCTTGTTAAACAAAAGTGTATATACTTCCGTATTTCTAACTTGTCTATATACTTGCCAAAAGTCGAGAGTAATATAATCCATCAAATTATTGTACGGGTTTTGCATTTAAAATTCCATTCAGTAAAGTGTTCTACTCCCTTTCCACTAGATACTACCTTCCTTGGTGATATTATTGTAAAGTCGTTCAGCTACCACCGTGGTTCCTCATATAGCTATATCTGTTTGGTTATTGGATTGATAAGGAAGTCTATGCAGCGTTTAGTAGAGAGCGTTGTCTATTAGAAAGAGGCATTTGTCTGAGGCTAAGCGTTACTGCTGATTTAGCCTGAGACCAGATACGTTAATGCTGAGCAGTCGATGGTAAATTCTGAGGCAACTGTCAGTAGATTTTGTATGTTTTCAATGAACTGGCCGTCAATTATTAACCCTTTTTCAGCATATTTTAAAGATTCTTTTGTATTTTTCTAGTACTTCGGTGACCCAGTAGCTCTGGATGCAGATGGCCTAACTGCGATGGCTTACGCACGTGATGCAGATAGCAAAGAATGTATAGAACTATTAGCACAGTTTGGATGTCCAGAAGACACGCCGTGCTGAAAAAACTGTGATTATATTTTTGTTTTAATCGTTAAAATGAAATGCATCTATCTTCATTGAAGATTCAATGATTCTCTCCTCGAGAGAAATTAGGGTGTATAAGAATTGGAATTCTAAGGATGTGTTCTTCTAAACCTCCAAAATCTGCCGAATTTTGAAAACAGAATGCTTCCAAAAAAAAAGAATCCATGATTTTCAAGAAACAAACAAACGTTCTTTCTTGAAAAACAGAAGTTGTTTTGAAGGCAATTTCTTTGCGAAATCTGCGAAACCTTCCAGCTCTAGAGTCTGCAGAGATTGGAGTCTCTAAAGTCACTAGAGTATCCAAACGTACGGGCTTTCGATCTCTCAGAAGTCTCCAGAAAAGGAAGATGCGGAGTCTCAGAAAAGCCTATAGAGCTTTCACGGTTAATAAGACCCGTTTATGCGATGAGCATCAAAGTTATCTTTGATTCCCTTTGAATACGTTAGAATTAGATTCTCCCGTCGGGGGTGCCTATTGCCCATCTTCCAACGATTTTCATAATGTATTCTCATTCTTAAAAACTATGTTTGAATTCACTGTTACATTTTCTTTGATCATAAACTAGAATAGTTAGCGGTGTATCGCACGAAAATTGAACACATAATCAGCATTCATCACATTGTTATTTAATAAGAAGAGTATATTTTTATCTATCAATGTATCTAACTGTCATGCACGTCTTGAAGTTATTATTAATAACCAACTAATACTACGAACTAACGAATATATATTGATATACAAGTAATTATAAATATGTCCTTAAATCAAGGGTGTTATGATTTTGTTTTTATGAAAATGATGGAAAATCATCTCAAATGCATACTTCTATTGTGTTTCTTCTGCTTTTTTGATGAAGCTTTGCGCGCTACTGTAGTGGGTATGCAATGCATATTTGGTCTAGTTTGTTCCGTGCGACGGAAAAGGCTTGCAGTATGACGTATCCACAACAGCATGAATAATAAATCTGTATACTTTTAAACAGAAAATTTTTGGAGAGTTTAGGCTGCATAAAATAGGCCAAATAACTTGCCCTGCAAGCCTTTTTACAACTGGATAAGCAAGCAACTAAGGCTGAGATTTTGTTAAACATTTTGGTTAAGTTAGCTTTCTTTATGCAGTGCTTCATTGCAAACTTTTCAATTATATTTAAAAGCAAGAAAAGAGCTAAAAATGGCATACTAGTCGTTCTCTGAGGGCTGAAATTACCCTTCAAAATGATACCCAGCTTTAGAAAAATCGGCGAAAAGTATACTTCAAAATGTAAAAAATACACTGTGCAAAATTGCGATAAACAGCTGAAACATGTTCATACTCTAAAGAGTGTCAGACGAGCTTTTAAGTACGAAAATGTTTCCGCTGTTTGCCGCAATTTTGGAGTTTTGTACAACACAAAAACTATACACTGTGCAACATTTAAGCAACAAATCCACTATTGGAGAATAGCGATTGTGTGTAATCGGCATCACCGTAAGATGCAGCGCCTCAGCAACATTGTCCCCGCATTGTGGATGCAAGCAAAGCTTTTGCTCGAATGCAGAGTCGGATTTTTGACAGTAGTGTAGAACCATTAACCATTAACCATTAACGGGGCTGCAGAAAACAGCTGGCTGCTGGCTACAATTTTGCCACGCAAGCGCAGTTGCTCCAATTGAAACAGAGGCAGGTGTTTTCATTCGATAATTTATGTAAAACTTTTTCCAATTTATGATAAATTATGCAGAAGAAGCCAACTCAATGTTGTCTGTATTTATTTGATATTCTAAAGCAAATTAGGCCATGAAGACAGCTGCTGTACTTGGTCTGCCATTTTAATCTAAAGATTCACTTTCTGTGAGCTTCTTTCAGCAAGAAAAGGCTAATCTCATCTGTGTTCAAGCACTTTCAAGACTCAAAGACAGTCTAGAAAATCTGATTACACGAACAAGAAGCCTCGAAAGCTTGCAAACCATCTTCATCAATGCTACAAATGTTCAAGTTTCAGCAAGACAAAGACGACAAGATGATTGCTCGAAGATACTCTCCACCACCGCCTGATCCGTATCCTTTACCAAGCCTTCGCTTAGTGATTCTATGTGTTTCAGTAGCTGTTGCTTTAAGCATGATCGTCGTGATCCTGCTGATTGACGTCCGTCCCCCTCCTCTTTCTGACATCTTCCTCTCCCCTGCCTACTTTCCACTAGGCCAAGGCCTGCAGGTAAAAACTAGACGATGGTCAAGAAACGAGAAGCTCTGCTCAAACTATGGAGTGCCAAAGTTGATCATGAATGCCAGTGATGCATTATGTGGGCAGGCAGTTTGGCAAAGCTCTGCAGAAACTGAAGAGAGTGATCGATATGTCAACAGAGTGGATACCATATACAGATTTTTCAGGAATGAAAGCATAGCATCAACTTATTTCCAGCATTATTGGGGAAATGTACCACTGCCTCTGCCATTTGAACTTTACTCGGAAGAAACGAAAACATCTCCTACTGCTGGGAGTGAAATCAGGGCATTCAAATGGGATCCCGTTGTTGCCTATGATCAAAAGAATGATGCCGATGTTCAAAGATTGCATGCAAAATGTGGCATCAAAGGATGCAGTCATGTGTTCAAGCACATATTGTATATTTTTAGGTAATGCATCCTTGCTAACTACCTATAATTCCTTGTCTACATATAAGACAATCATCCTATGCAGGCTATTGTTTTTTTAGAACATCCTTGCCAGTATGCAAACAGTGTTTCAAACTTCAGGCTTGATCCAAAGCAAGAAGATGTGGTTCCCTTGCTATAAATATTCTATGTTGGTCTTCAAGAATGAACCCTAGAGTGACTCTGTTCTCTCCTCCCTAACGTTATCCAAGTTTGCATGTTATCCGAGCAAACTTTGATGGAGCTCAAACTGTAGATACTATTGATTGAATCCCATGCCCATGTTTTGCGATAGAGTTGCTATGTAGTGGAGGCATTTTGCTCGTAATTTGCTATATAATTATTTATGTTCTTCTAGGTATCGAGAAGTATTTGCAAGGTTGATAATTCAGGGATTCAATAACAGTAAGGATCCAAGACTTGGTGTTGAATTTGCTGGAAGGTAATACAACGAAATTAAGATATGGTCTTAAATTTTCTGTATTTGATCTTTTCCCTTGCAGTTGAAAACTAGGTTTAGGCTAAAGAGCCTTTTAGGGGGTGGTTCCCACTAGATAAACACCCCCAAATCAGTGTCTCTCATAACAATTGCCAAGGCAAACACAGCAATGCTTAAGGTGGTACTATCATACTTTCCAAGGTCATCGGAATCCTGCAATAAGCTTGATTGTTCATCCTTGGATAAGTAACCTGAGAAAAGGCTTTAGAATATTGATCCAGGGACACAAGCTGGGGGCTGCTTAGTATAGGGGTCTGGCACTCTACCATTTTCAAGAAAACTGAAAAATGAAGAGTTTTGTAGAGATTGCAGTTGTTGCATCTGTAGTTGAGGGTGGCTGTATGCCACTCTTCGTATCAGGGTTGTCTAGAGGCAGAATGTTGTGCCCTTGGGGAAATGTTTTTGTACTGGACCTTTAGAAAGTTTAAGGGGGAAGCATTAAGTGGATTTCAATTTCACAGGCCCCTGTGCAGCCCGGCCTCAGAGCTCTGACCCCATCAGACCCCCTGTGATTTAAGATAGTACTGCCTCTTGATTTACCCCTGCCCCATCTCTCCCGGTGAGTTACCCCCACCCTATCTCTCCCAGTGAGTTACCCCTACCCATCTCTCCCAGTGCATTGAACTTAAAGTTTCTTTTTCACATAGCGTTAAGTATTATAATTTTTTATTTTTAGGCTTGCTGGCATAATGGTGGATTTGATAGCTCAAAACCAGCCTTCATCTCTTGATGCTTTTATATTAAATTTTCAGTCGGGTGTCAGATTTTTGACACGCACTCTACCAGCTGGTCTTCTCAATAAAGGTAAAATAATAAAACATTTATAGATACGTTTCATTTCACTCATTTTGACTCATAAATATTTGACGTGTTTTGTTTGCTAAAGAGAAGTGTGTCATTTTTCACACCTTAATAATGTAGTATACATGCGTTCTTTTGTTTTGTATTTTCATTTTCGTTTTGTATTTGTATTTTGTATTTCTATCATTACTTGCAAATAGTCATCTTCGCATCTGCCTAAATTTGAGTGCAGTTAAGGGAATGGTTTTCACACATTGAAACCCAAAGTTTGGGTCCCAAACTTACGGTAGGGTTCTGAAAGACTGAGTTGTACAAAACTCAAAGATAACCAAAAAGAGCGGAAACTTCTTTGCTTGGTCAGAGAACTTACTTGAAAGCTTTTTTCGTCCGACACTCCTCAAAGTATAAACATCAGAAACAGACCGAAACAATTGATGAAGGCGGGATGAATCTCAACAAATTTATACTCCGTTTCGGTCTGTTTCTGGCGTTTATACTCCGACTCTGACGATTGTCAGACGAAAAACTAGTAGGTGCAGCCGTATCTGTCTAAGTCGACTTCTATGGAGGATCATGAAAATGTTCCAACTAACAAAAAGTTGGATTTGTACGAATTTACCAAATAGTCTCGGATTTTGCCTCAGCTATCACTAGATCCCCGTTTTATTGCCTTTGTCCATATAATGAATTATCGCAACTAATACAGCAGTTGTTAACAAAGAAAATCAATTTCAGCAATTTTTTCTATTTTGAATAGAAATGCAGCAAAAAAGTAGCCTATGCCGTTAGTCTTTCAGGGCTTTCTGGAGAATCGGGTATAGAGCTTTGCTAGAAGTCAATGTTGACGAGCTGACAACATCAATTTATTTCGCAGAAGTTAGCCAAGGGTACCGAAAAAAGCGTTCGAATTATAGAGATTCTAATTAATGGGGTTTTTTCAAGGGTTTGTTGGGGGGGGGCTCATCGGACCTGGAATTTCATTCGAATTAGTAAAAGTTCGAATTGGACAGAGTTGGCTGTATGACCGAAGATGTTTTCGCTATGTTTTCCCTTCTGAAAAGGGCAGTGTTAGCGTTAGGGTTATAGTCTGGGTGTATGGTCAAGGTTTTGCGCTTAAGGTTCGGAGTTGTTTAAAGTTACAGTAGGTTGGAGCTATATAAAGCTATAAGGGTTTCAATTTTCCGCCTTCCTTGTGTTGTGCCAAGCCTGTTGTACGCTAAAGTGCATCTTGCTTGCGCCTCTGCCCGTTTTTTTTTCATTTTAGTCTTATAATTCGCTTTATACTGCCCAGTTTGTTTTCTCCCGTCTCTCGATAAATCGTTACTCGCCTTTCCTTGTAAATCGTTATAACTGTTGGTATTCCTACCTTTTAGCCTATCTTGCCGTGTTTATGCTTGGCCAAGGTGTCATAGCATTATTTGATTTCGACTCTTGGATCGCGGTTATGGATCTTGTCACTTATCAACTCCGTCTCCTGTGGCAACATTTGATTGGTAAGCTTAGACTTATTACGTAAGAAATTTCAAGAGAAAAACGACAACTTTTAAACGGCAAAACATGTTTCGAACATTCTATGAGACTTATTACATTCGTCGTAGTCTACGCTCCTCTACACTTCACCATCCAACTACTCTGAGGAAACAGCTGTATATTGTTGTAAGTTGTGACTTGTGAGAAGCTGTTTCTGTAAGAGTGGGAGGAAAGTGATAAGTCTATGGTAAGCTTATAAATTTCGTCATTTAAATTCAACAGTCGCTTAGCGAATAGAGCGATTAGAGCCCTGCGTTGCGACCAACAGCTTTGTGAAAAGCCTAAAAAAAACAATGTTTGTTCTGTGATTTGGTTTCTGAATTCATTGCTATTCCTGTTGCCCCTGTGTTCTGGTCAATTCGTCTTACGTTATAAAGTTCAACTCTAGACTCATCCACACCCGTGACCTCGCTCCCACTCTGAGGAAACAGCAATAGACGATTCCGTACAGCTGGTATCGGGTGGGAGGGGGATGTTGGCATTTAAACTAATGATTTTCGTTCTACACGTTTTTTTCTTATAAGAAACCGGTTTATAGAACTAATCACCCAGAAAGTTAAGAAACTTTTAGAACTAGGAGGAAGAAGTTAAGAAACTGTAGAAATTTTTGCATCCGCTTTCCAACATACTGATTCACATTTGTGGAGGTAGTAATTAGCTCTCAAGCATTTCCGTGCAATTTCTCGCACCAGCGTAGCTAATTTCGTGCGATTTCTCGCATCTGTAAGCAATACTGTATCACGTGTATCCCACAGAAGGTTTTTTGTCGTTTTTACTGCAATTTATTTCAATTAATTAAGAAACTGTTAAGAAACTTTTAAAACTAAAATTGGGCCAAAAATTAAGAAACTCTTAGAACTAGGCCCCGACCTAGGTTTCTTATAAAGAAAACGTGTATAATTGAATTTACAAAAATTTTATGGAAATTACACGTTTAAACAGCTTAATGCTTCTTGGTCAAATGCCCACGACGTCATCTTTTGTGGAATCTCCTATTATGTTGTGGTAGTTGTTTAGACTAACTACATAAGTCCCACTTCTTTCCTAGATGTTGTTGTTGTTTCTCTTACACTCGTTCAGTGTGGAGTGACAGATTAAAAGTAGGGGAGGGGAGCGTAAACTAGAGACACATCTAGCGAGTTTAGTAGTTGTTAGTAGCTGTTTTCGAAAAACTGGTAGTAGGAATGTAGACAACCTTACTTTATAACCTATATAAGTAACCTCTAACCATAATCTAGAATTATGACCAAAATTATTGAGACAAGAGTCATGCACACATACTGGCCGGCCCCCCCACCCTTTGATATCGGGGATGGGGGCATCACCATCAAGTTGTCTCACACGATTTTGACCAGGATTGGAGATAAGTTTTAATATGTTTCAAATTGATTTCTTTGCTCCGTTTTAGACGCGTCGTTCAAAGATCTGTACTTCTTAGCAGTGGCTGGCCTACTGCTACTCATACACCGAACACAAACATTCCTCATGGTACGTCTAACTGTTTTTATCTTTCTCTCTACGGTATTCTCCAACAAAATAGAAAATGATTAGGTTAATTAAACATGAAATGACATAAACTGAACTTCATTTGTGAATGCCTAGGGCCAGTCTATGTGTTATACACTTTTTGTAATAAGCAACCGCTCAATGAGCAACTAGGGCTGAACTGACCTTAAAATTAAGCAACTTGAGGGCTCAATTGAATTACTGTAAGCAACTAAGAAGTCAAACAACCAAGCTTATTCTCTTTCTTGTGTTAGGAAATTGTTCTTCGTTCTTATGTTTTGCATGTTGAAGTTCGTTAGCTAACGTTTTTCCACTTACTGTCTCCCAAAAGTCATGTTGTAGGCCTAACATATGACGATTTTGACCCACGAAGTCAGGGGTGGTTAGTAGGTACAAAAAATGTTAAGCAACGTTTAAGCAACTTTGAAGGCTGAAATGTCTAAAATTTTAAGCACTTTGAGGGCTGGACGAAAGTCAAGTTGCTTATTAAAAAAAAGTGTACTTGCAAATACATGCAATTTTATTGTTGTTATCATTGTTGTTATTGTCGAGTATTTTGCGTCATGAATCCAAAAGTGGATTTCACGACGTGTAATTTTTATTTAGCTTCAAATTTTGTTTTTAGATTTTTGCTGTGTAGTGTAATTTGGATTTGGCGCTGGTGGCTCTCTCCATGCCAAGCCAAGGTCAGAAAGAGCTACCATGAATTTTCGAAATTAAGTTCAAACCCTGACGGCCTGTTCAAATTAAGCTTTTCCACTCCCAAAACTCCTGGTGGGGTATGTAATCAGGCACTTGGCCTTATGATTTTGGTTGTGAACATGCTTCCCAAGCTTACACACCCGTTTTAATACCAATTTCTTCTAAAGATATTGCCGGCCATAGATTTAGGCCCTGCTAAAACGATCAAACATTGTTGTTCAAACTTTTGAGACTTGCTCAGCAATGTTTTTCAGATTGGCCACGATACAATATTTTTGAAAAGTTCGAAAATATTTAATGCTTGTGTCATGCAAAAACGTTTGACAAGCAATGTTTTGTGATGTTGCAAAAATGGTAAACATTTTGCTTCACATGCAAATTTCGAATGTTTGACAAACAATGTTTGATCGCTTTGCTAAGACCTTATTTGCAAACAAACAGAAAAAGAATTACCCCACTTCATACCATTTAAAATGCATGGAAAGTGTTTGAGATTATCTCCTACAACAGCCTTGGCTTTTTATTAGTGTCTGTAAAACGAATTAACTTGTAGTTTAAAACTAACGCAATTGTATTTATTAGTCTGACTGTATGCCAAAAAAGTCATCGTGTATTAAAGTTACTTAAATATGAAGTGCATACACAGAAATTGATAATTAGTAATTTCGTGGAAATTTTTGTTTTTTTTTGTTGTTGTATTCTTCAGTATCCTGAGTAAGGTTATGGTTTAAATGATTCTAAAACAGATTTGCAGAAAACGGATAGGAAATCGTTTAGGGAAACGCTCATATAGCTCCGTCTCTTGCCATATATGCTAGTCAATATTTTGTGAAGGGCAGACGCTTCCACTTAGGCGTTTCGGAATCTGTCCACATGAAAACGCTCAATCTTCCAAATTTGGGTAAAATTCTGCGTTTTTCAATTGTATCGGTCTGTTTGTGACGCTTTACCCTTTCTTCCTTCTTTTTTCTTTTTTTATTTTTTATTCTTTATATATTTTTTTGGCTCTTTTTGGCCCTGGTACCCAGGGTAGTGACGCTTACACTCGCTGGAGTATCAGACGAAAGAAGCTTTCCAGTATGTTCAAAAATGTTTCTGCTATTTCTCACAATGGTATAGAGATTTTATTGACCTCGACGGAGATTATTTCTGCAAAAATTTTTGACTGTCATTGGCACAAAAGCCCCCTCGCACCCCCTACACCCCTCTACAAACCGTCAATGCTTTATGGGTTCTTCGTTCGCCATATGTTGTTGTTGTTGCTCTTAGTTTATTGACTGTTGACAGTGGAAACGTCCTGAAAGTGAGCGAGGGAAGTTGGTTTCTGAAATGGCTGCCACAGATTCAGTAACTTTGGTAAGATTTTTGCTGCTCCATACTAAATAAAAACAGTTAAACATTTCTTAGCACATAATCTATGTTTGGCCTTGCTACTGACATCAAGGGAGAATGATTAATTAGTTTGTGTAATTTGAGTTCAACGGTGAAGAGGTGGATAACTTAGGCCAATCTCCTTCCCTGTGCTAATGGCGGTTTCTGGTCAAGAACTCGCCACGACCAAGTCGCCAGACTTTGCAAGTTATGTTGCCAATGTGTTCTGATCAACTCGCTACACCATTGGTGATCAACTTGCTTCAGCCTCACTCAGGCTGAAGTTTTAAAAAATTTATGTTATAATCTTCATGCCAATCTTAATGAGCTTTTTGTGAAGGTAAAGGTGAAGAAGGTGCAATGGTGTGTTTAGCCCAAGTCACTAGGATCTCAGTGATATAATAGATTAATGAGACTTGGATCCTGGCTGTGACAGTTCAGCTGCAGTTTAGGGGTCCCTCGTTACAAGCCCGTAAGTGTTGTACAGCCTGAAATATTGGGGGCCGCTACCCCCAATCCCCATTCAACAGTACACATGTTGCAAATTTAATATAAAACTTACCTGCATGAAACATTTTCATGAAAAGTATTTAATTAGTTCTTTTCTTTTGTTTTTTTTGCTCGCAATATTTGAACCCCTTTCAAAATACAGTTCAATTACAATAATACAATTATCTAGGGACCCCTAAACTGCATTCTTACACCAAGCTTTATTTTGAATAAAAGTTTTTTTTTTGACAGGCTAAAATAAACAGCTGTTGTCAAGAAGGATATTACAGACAACTTCAGAATATCTGTTTGGATTCAGTACAGAAATATGGCCATGACCCAGTGCTGTTATTTTGGAAAGCCTTTGGCATACTCATGGAAGGTATGGTGAAATAATTGAAGTCAGTTCCCTTACTACAGGGGAACCTTATCTTATCAAAATGGGTTGTTTCTTTTTAAAAGCAATTGATCAAAATTAGCTTGACAACACTTGGCAAGGTGACTAAATGCTCTCAACATTTCACTTAACAAAAAGTCAAGCCTTGCCAAGTGAAAAGTTGAGAGTATTTGAACAAGGCTTTTTCCTCACTGAAGATGAGGTACAGTTTCATGTCTCTCATAGAACCCAGCAAACATTTTATACTTATTTTTGGCATGTCAAATAACAAACTTACTGTCTTGGGCTTATAGCAGCTATAGTGAAGCCAAGTACAGCATATAGTCTGTCTCCAGTGCACCGGGATAATTTGACCCTATATTTCCTTGTCCCTGCGTTTAATTTAAAGAAAAACAAAGCAAAAAGTCAAGGAATCTCTAAGGAGGTGAAGTTGAAGGTGAACTGGTGATTAATTGCCAGCCGCTAGAATCTCAGTACACGCTTTTTTTTATAAGGAACCTACCTCAAGGCCTAGTTCTTAAAGTTCCTTATTTTTGGACCTCTTTTGAGGCAATCGTAGTTCAAAAAGTTCCTTAATAGTTCCTTAATTTTAACTGCACATACAGTGGTCATAACAATAATAGAGAGACACTTGCATGTGAGCAAAGCTCGGGACTACTCAAGGAAACATTTGATACATGCTTTAACGTACAATTTATGTGGATTTCGACTGCAAATGATAAATCTTGATTATTTGCAGTGATAAAAGCTTTCAACATTGAAAAGTTCCTTAATGATTTTCTCTTTAGTAGTATAAATTCTTTACATTTTCGGGCCTTCTACATGTAGGTTCCTTATAAAGTAGTTCCTTATAAAAAAAAGCGTGTAGTAGGTTAACTAATCAAGACCTCGACTCTGGCTATGACGCTACCATAGCTGCAGCTTGAACCCTGACCACACTGAGCTCCTGATACCACAAGTCAACTGGATTACACCAGAACACCAGAGCACCTTCTATAGGAATTTTGAATACTCAAATTTGGCCGTCAGTTAAGGCATTTTCTGTACTGAGCCTAAGTTAAACTCAGCTGTCAAATTTGTTATTTTTCTCACAACAGATCAAGTATCTGAGGCAATATCTGAGCTTGAAGGGATCAAAGACAAAAGAGATGTTGTATTGTGTTCTTGCATGGCACTGATAATAGCTTACAAAAGAACAAAGTCTGTGGATAGAGACACAGTTCGTCAACTAGAAGCCAAGCTTAAATCAGAAAGATCAAATTGTGGTGAAACAGCTTTGTACTTTGCTGGGATGTTTTTGTTTCACAGCGGAAAACCAGATAAAGCTAGAGAATATATTGACAGAATGCTTAAAATGTCACCTCAGTCAAAAGAAGTAAGTTGATCATTCTTGTCCTTTTATTTGTATTTTGAAATGCTTTCTTTACAAGAAAAGTTAAGAAAGCTGTGTCTTATCTCTAACTGATAATACAGACCAATATATTGAACATGCCGAGGAATGCAAAACGGAATGGGCATACTGGCAAGCAGAACCTGAAACTAACATGATAATGAATACAGTATGACATGAACATACTAACCAATGCAGCATTGCATTAACATGCTAGCAAATTGAGTATGGAACGAGCATGCTGACGAATACAGCATGAAATGAAAATGCTGACGAATGCAGCATGAAAAGATCATGCTGACGAATGCAGTATGAAATGAAGATGCTGACGAATACAGTATGAAATGAAGATGCTGACGAATACAGTATGGAATTAAGATGCTAACAAATACAGTATGAAATGAACATGCTGATGAATACAGTTTGAAATGAGCATGCTAAGGAATACAGTATGAAACGAACATGCTGATGAATACAGTACGAATTGAGTATGCTGACGAATACAGTACTATAAGATCATGCTGACGAATGCAGTATGAAATGAAGATGCTAACGAATACAGTATGAAATGGACATGCTGATAAATACAATTTGAAATGAACATTCGAACGAATACAGTATGAAATGAGCATGCTATAAGGAATACAGTATGAAACGAACATGCTGATGAATACAGTACGAAATGAGCATGCTAACGAATAGCTACAACATGAAATGAAAATGCTGACAAATGCAGTTATGAATTGGAAATGCTAACGAATGTAGGTAGGAAATAAACAAGCTTACTAATTATGTACGGAATGAATAGGCTTACAAATGCAGTGTGAAATGAAAAAACTGGCAAATACAGTGATAATGCTGGTGAATATGGCATGAATTAGTGACTTTTTCCGTATTTTCCAGGGTTTAATTTTAAGAGGATGGATCGATCTAAAATCTTCGAGAGAACAATTCGCTAAAAAATCATTGAAATATTTTGAAGAAGTCTTGAATAGGTTGGTATCGCTTTCCTGTATATATAAACTTTTTCCTTAAAATTCTGTAGCAATAGTTAGAGCAGTTTAGTAACTTTTTATTAGTAATTATAACTACTGATCATTCATAATCTTTTATTGTTTCAGTCCACAGAGTCCAAAGGAGATTGACGCTATGCTTGGCAAGGTAAACTCATTTTCATCACAGCTTCCAATTCTTTTAATATTACTACTAGGGCCTGGCCAAACGATAATATGAATTATGCTTGTCAAAGAAAGCGTTTAGCCGTTTTCTGGCCAGGTCGCAAGGTATTGCTTATCAAACCCGTTTTGCTTGTGACATGCAGAAAATGATTTGATGTGTTCCAAAACACGCAATCATCTGACGAGAACATAGGTTCGAAGGGCCTTAGTGTGCCAAATCTTGTTTTTTTTGCCTCCGCCTCTCTTCAGTATCGTAATTAAATGAAACAAATGTCTTGTTTTGCCAATTATTTGAAAACAATCCTCGTTGTACGTTTCTGCACATTTCGGGTTGTCCAGAATGTGCTGTCCTATGGCAGAGTCATTATGGTTTGGTTGTTGTCTGGATTCACGGGGTGGTTGCTCTCTTTTTCCCGAAAATTGTGCTGACGGATACAACGTGATTTTTTATCCTATCCCTTAATCTCTGGGGAGTGCAACCCACAAACCTAGCATTAATCACACTTTTTGTTCACGTATTTTAACAACATTTAATTTTTGTTTGCTTTCTTTCCAGATTGAATATTTAAAGATGAAAAACAACTTTAGTGGAGCTTTAGAAATGGCAAACCAAGTACGTGAAGTTATTAAATTAAATTAAATTCAATTCATTTTTATTCGTAGAAATACAATTTACAATAATAAAATGTACTCTACACGACCCAAGGATAGCAAATTGTTATCTTGCTTGGGCCGCTACAAAGCTAACAAAGCTAACAATAACTAAATTCTAAAAATATTGGTTATAATGATGAAAAATAGGTTGCGGACAATAATAATATTAATTGACATCATAGTTTCTTACTTGCTTTAAGTATACCAAAAAGATTTTCCAGAAAGATTTTTAAAACATTTTTCAGAAAGAAAATCCAAATGCTCTTTCGCTTTGTTAAAGAGTTAAACCCTTTTTAAATATAATGCGTTTTTCTTTTTAGTTAGTTGTGCTATACCCAGATTTCTCACCAGCTCTTGTTGAGAAAATGAGACTGCAATTGGCTTTGCAAGATTGGGAGCAAACCATCGAAACAGCCCACAGGTATGTACGTTTTATCGGTCTCGATATCAAAACAAAACTACTTTGTGCTCGGTTGTCAATGGAAATGACAGAAAATCCAAAAGTCTCTTTATTTGCTTCAAGATCGGGTGGCTTTTTGAGCACCAACTATTAAAATTATGCTTGCCCATCTATTACATCCGTTCCTCAGTTATTTTTCATATTTGCTCTAAGATGTTTTAGCTCTTAATAGCAATCTTGAATACATAATTCGTTGATTTATTGATTTTTTTTTTAATTTCGTTGATAAAATCCATTCAATAAAGACAAAACCACACACAACATAAAAGCAAAAATTATATCAAATAAGTTTCAGTTTTCATTTTCCTCAGTTATTATTCTTATTTTCCTTCCATAGAATATTGATGTCAGAACCGAATAACATCGAAGCTAAAAGAATGACTATTTTGTATTTGCTGTGTCGTGATGGAAAGTATCCTGAGGTACGGTTATTATTAAATTCTATTGTCATGTATCTGGTCTATACTATGGATATTAATAGATATTTGTCATGAATGGCGAAGACTAAGATGGATTTGTCCACAATTGGCATACCACAATTGATGGAATTTGAACCCAAAACTTCATGATCAGAGAACCAACGACAAGCGAAAGAGCTCAATGAAATCGTCGAGTAACTCTCCAAGTCATACAGCCAAAGACTCTCCTCCCGTTTGATTTTTTTGTGTTTCAGCTATGTTGAGCCTTCTTTAGCACCATAGCTATTTATATATATATTTGTCATGAATGGCGAGCAATAGGATAGATTTTTCCACAAATGGCACTACGGTTCATAGAATCAAACCAGGACTGAGAATCAGAGATCCAACAAAAATTCCACTGAGCTATAGACCTCAATGAAATCTCCAAGTCATACAGCCCAAGGCTCTCCTCCCGTTTGACTTTTTTGTGTTTCGGCTAAGTCTATTTCTAGAGGCTGACGTTTTTAGATTCATTGCGTACTTGTGCTTTCGTTGGAGGACATATGTTCAAGAAAATGAAAGTGAAACCTTTGAAGCAGTCTAAATGTTCAAATGTTCAAAAGATTTATTAATTTCGCTCTTCATGTATTTTTGTTTACTCTATAATAAACAAGCTGTTGCCTTTCAGAATATATTGTTATATTTCTAGGCAGTTGATAAAATTGGTGAACTTATTCAAACATTGGACAGAAATGAACCAAGTAACCCATTTCTGCATTGCAGTCTCTCAAAAGGATTCGCTAGAGTTGTAAGTATACATACAAAACAGTCTACCGAACAAAACTGCATTTTGAGTTTGTGTAGAATGCTGCAAATTTATGTATTAAGTGTATTCCCGGTGCAACTTTTGATTGCATCATCTTTAACTCATCTGCCATGGTCATAAACCCAATATCTGTCCTTCGTTTCTGTTTTTGATCAGATCGCAATGTGCCGTGTTTGCTTGAGTTGCAAGATTCCAAAGCTGCAAGATTATTTTTTTTGTTAAAGAAAATATGTGGTGTTAAATTTTGAGAAACTTTAGGTTTTTTTTTCTTACATCACTTTGATTTGTAGCTGCTTTTATACCCATAAAATCTGTAGAAGCTATTGTTGCTTTCAAGCCTCCCAGGACTAAATAAGTAGTGACAGACTGAGGCCACGGTCTGGCAACGTTGCTCACCTTTCTCCGCTTACCCAAATGAACCCGGTTGACCCTTTTTAGAATAGCTTTGTTTCAGCTTGTTTCAGACGTTTGTAATCTAAAAGTTAGAAGCTTCATTTCAAAATCTCTTTAATAACACATAAAACATTGAAACCAACGTTCAATCATAGATAGTCGTGTCTGTTTACATTTATGGATGAAAAATTGAAATTACATACAAACATCAGTATATGTCTTGGGAGAAAATAGTTACACATTAGAACTAAGTGATATATCTAAAAACCTTTAAAGCAAAAGAAAGTCTAATGTTGTTCTCTATTTTAGTGTGGTCGAAATCCAGTTGTCCTACAGCAATCAATGGCTATGCTTGAAAGAGCAAAATCGTCTTCGTCATCAAAAGCTGAAATCAAGAATGAGGTGAATTGATTTGTGCATGTTATCCTCTCAACTCTACTTTCTTTTCATGTTTTTAATCTTTTATTCCATCTCAACAGACAGTGCCACCCGGCATTTCCTTGTTTATGCATTGACAAACAGTGCGATTTGCTAAGTTTTTCGGGGGTTCAAGCATATCATGTTTCTTATAAATCTCTTGTATAGGAAATTTAGTTTACTAATACAACTAATTATCCTGATTAGATTGGTTATCAGCTGATTTTAATGAATCGTGCCCGTGATGCCATAAGGTATTACAAGCATGCTATGAAGATTGACGAATCAAGTGTTCCAGCACTGAGCGGTGAGTAAACTATAATACATAGATTTTTCTGATTCAAACTATCATTTTCAGGCCCTCGCCAAATGGTCGAACATGTGAGATTTGCTTTACAAGTTGTATTTGTTGCAATGTCAACAGGACTAGGGGCCAAAGATACAAATTAGTTTTAAATAAATGCAGATTAGACATTAGAAAAAATTTTTATTCGCTGCGTATTGTTAGAGAATGGAACTCTTTACCAGTAAATGTCGTCGATGCAAAGGACGTAGTTACTTTTGAAAAACTTTATGACAGTCTTAATGGAAACTCTGAATTTTAATTTCAAGTAGATTTGTTGTAGTAGCAGTACTCAACCAGGATTTTATAGGCCTTGTCCTTCCAGCCCCTTTTAATATTACATTGTTATTATAAAAACCTTTTTTAGGAGAATTCGCTTAGTCGAAAAACTTCAAAAACATTTAAAACCGTTTGCTTAATGTGATAATGTGAAGTATGAAGCTATAATTTGTGACGTGGTCAAACATTTGCCTAATTACACCTCAATGTTCTAGGTATAATTCACTGTCAGATCTTGGAAGGATCTTTCGAAGAAGCTGAACAACAACTCGAGTTCTTGAATGAAATTCAGCAATCAATTGGAAAATCACCGGTATGAAACTATTGATTTCTTATTTGTGCTAAGTAAAACAGAATTACTTAATGGAGTGTACAAGGGATCTATAATGTTGACTTTAGGTCCTGACCACACGATAAAACATTGTTTGTTAAACATCTGAAAAATTGCCTGTCAAATAGAGGTATCCTATTACAATTTGGCCAGTCGCAAAACACTGCTTGTCAAACATTTTTTGCTTCCCACAAGTAGGAAGTGTTTTGAAATTTTTCAAAGCAATGTTTGATGAAGTGCCAGAGAGTCAAACATTGCTCGTAGAGCCGCAAATGTTTCACCTTTCAATCAAAGTCAAAATGTTTTAGTGACTCAATTTTCAATTCTATCAATAACCAACATTTTTCTGATTCTCTGCCAGACTTACATGTCATCAGGTTGATGACGAATTTCATCTGTTGTGGTATGCCTCTTGTGGAACTATCTATCCTAGTGTTTGCCATTTTTGCGAAATATACCTAAATAAATATGAATGGTGCTGACGAAGGCTCAATATAGCCGAAACACAAAAAAGTTGAAATGGGAGGAGAGACTAGGCTTGTATGACTTACAGAGTAACTAGCAAGCCGATTTCGTTGAGCTCTATAGCTCAGTTAGCGTAAACAAAGCTATTCGACAGTGTATATAAGATTAACAAGATTCAATAAAATGACAAAGATATTATTTTTCTAGGATATACTATATTTAAGTGGCCTTCTCGCTTTGAAAAAGCACAAACCTTCAGAAGAAGTTATACAGTTGCTTGAGGAAGCTATTGAATCACATTTTAATAGTCTGGGTGTGAGTACTTTGAAATTGCTTTCTGTTTTTCGCATATATTTACGAGGTATTTTATTTTCGGAACCATCTACTGCTTTAGTTGCGAATAGACCATTTAAAAAGGTCTGGGTCGGCAAGACATTTTTCTGGAAAATGGTAGATATCTTGAGTAAGGGGATCCTCTTTGCGTGCAAAGACCTTGAACACAGTCGCTTTAGGAGATTTAGTGCAGCAGATTTAACTTCTAATTCACGAATAATAGAAAAAAGGGGGAGAACAGGAATGTGACAATAAATCTTGAAATTGTCTGCAATAACTCAGGAAACAAGAAAGTGACTAACATAAAAAGGAAATACTTGATTAAATGTCTCCTAGAGCAGATAAATTGACATTTAAAACCTTTATTTCACTTTATTTCCCATCAAACGTGAATTTGAAGAAAAGTTTGCTGCAACAACTCTCCTGTAACGATCGCGATTCTGGTCTTTGCACGTGGAGAGGATTCCCTTACTCGAAATGTCTACCATTTTCCAGAAAAATGTTTCGGCGAATCAGACCTCTTTTAAAAGGTCTAATAGCTGTTTTTGAGTTATATTTCTTTTGTTTTTTTTCTAGGGGTTACCTCTTGGAAGTTTGTATTTTGAAAAGCTGAACGCAGATTTTCTGATTGAAATTGTGAAAGTTCTACTCCAGTTTGCGCCAGCAGAGGTGAGAGCTGAAGAGCTGAACCGCCTTGTACGATTAGAAGTTTTACTATTTAAGTTAAACTACTGTCTAATCTTTTGTTTTCCTCGCAGCCTGCTGGCATGGGCCAGCCAGTTGCTCCAATTTTGAAGAAATGTGTTACCATTCTTGACCCGGTTGTAAAAACTGTCCCTGGACTACTTGAGGGTCAATATCTGATGGCAAAAGTCAAATATATCAGTGGTAAGACAAATTTTTAATATATTTGATTTCCTTCCTCACTTGTCATTGGTGCGTTCTTTTGGAACCTTTTTCTGCTTGCATTTATTTTCTTCAAGACTTCCGAGATACAGAAAGCCCGTTCTTTTAGACCCCGTTTACACGAGAACGTTCCCGGGAACCACATGATCCGTTCCCATCTGGGAACGCTATCCGTACCAGTTTGGGAAAGCTTTCAAAACGTTCCAGAATGGGAACGTTCTCGTTCTGCTTTCGTGTAAACACTCTGGATCGGATCCCAATGGGAACGGCTTAGAAAAGAGGCCAGTAATTGTTCGATCCGAGGTAATGTGATCCGCTTTGGGAACGTTCCCGGGAACCACATGATCCGTTCCCATCTGGGAACGCTATCCGTACCAGTTTGGGAAAGCTTTCAAAACGTTCCAGAATGGGAACGTTCCCGTTCTGCTTTCGTGTAAACACTCTGGATCGGATCCCAATGGGAACGGCTTAGAAAAGAGGCCAGTAAATGTCCGATCCGAGGTAATGTGATCCGCTTTGGGAACGTTCCCGGGAACCACATGATCCGTTCCCATCTGGGAACGCTATCCGTACCAGTTTGGGAAAACTTTCAAAACGTTCCAGAATGGGAACGTTCCCGTTCTGATTTCGTGTAAACACTCTGGATCTGATCCAAATGGGAATGGCTTAGAAAAGAGGCCAGTAAATGTTCGATCCGAGGTAATGTGATCCGCTTTGAGAACGTTCCCGTGTAAACGCAAGCCGATTTGAATCCGTTCCCGTGTAAACGCAAGCCGATTTGAATCCGTTCCCGTGAAAACGCAAGCCGATTTGAATCCGTTCCCGTGTAAACGCAAGCCGATTTGAATCCGTTCCCGTGTAAACGCAAGCCAATTTGAATCCGTTCCCGTGTAAACGCAAGCCAATTTGAATCCGTTCCCGTGTAAACGCAAGCCGATTTGAATCCGTTCCCGTGTAAACGCAAGCCGATTTGAATCCGTTCCCGTGTAAACGCAAGCCGATTTGAATCCGTTCCAGTGTAAACGCAAGCCGATTTGAATCCGTTCCCGTGTAAACGCAAGCCGATTTGAATCCGTTCCAGTGTAAACGCAAGCCGATTTGAATCCGTTCCCGTGTAAACGCAAGCCGATTTGAATCCGTTCCAGTGTAAACGCAAGCCGATTTGAATCCGTTCCAGTGTAAACGCAAGCCGATTTGAATCCGTTCCCGTGTAAACGCAAGCCGATTTGAATCCGTTCCAGTGTAAACGCAAGCCGATTTGAATCCGTTCCCGTGTAAACGCCCCTTAGAAAACTCTGAGGAAAATCAGAGACTTTGGAGTCTCCAACCCCCTTGTCACTTATGTCGAATACCTTCCCTTTCCCTGTTTCTACCGTCTTTCCAAGCCTTACATATTATCCCTGCTGCTTAATAAGGCGAAAATCCAGTTTATCTTTGTTGCTCTTATGCTTATACTAGGAATAGAAAAGCTGCTAAGGCTATATTGATAGTAATCCTTACTGAATGTTGACTCTTATAGTGTGGACTTGCTGTCATGTTAACCATTGCAGCAGGGACTAAATCAAATAAAACCTGGCCAGACAGAACTGGACAGAACGAATAAAAGTTTTGGTAATTTAATGTTTTTATTTGTTTTCAAGGTGATATCGATGGTGCAAAAGGAATGCTTAGTATGTGCTTGGATTCTGATCCAACATTCGTCCATGCAAACTTACTCATGGCACAGGTAAGCCTTACCAAACCCTACCCAATCTAGTCTATTAACTAATCTAAACACTGAATCTTCTTAAATGGACTATAGAGGGGCAACTTAAACCGAAGAAACTGCATCAGTTTAGTACCTTATAATTAACATCTTTTTATATGGTTTCAATATTAACAATTGTCAACTTCTTATTAGGATATCCTTTATTTTCTCAATTATTCTAACTCAAAAATAGTATATGAGGCTATCGTCGAATAGTTTATGTAATTTGAAAATTTCTATCCGTATATTTAATTCATATTTCTTTAATATATTTATTTCGAATAATTTATGTAATTTGAAAATTTGTATTCTTGGGAAGTTAAAAAGCTCTTTAAGAAACTTCTACTATGTTAAAAGTGCCAAAGCTGTAGAAACCCTAATAAAATTGTTGGGTCGACGTTTCTTATGAAGAACGACACGAAACAACCTATCTTTAGAGATTAGCTTAATATCTTTAAACTTCTAGATGCAGAGTATGACGTTTTTAGGGGACCAAAAGTATATGCAAAATAATTATTTTACAAGGGAAACATGGGAAATATTCCCATTGATAAGCATTTGTTTGCATCTGTTTTCTTTTAATGCGAGCGTTTTCTTTTAGGTGCACCTGTATAGAGGCAATTATGCAGCTTGTGACCAGTCGCTTGAAAATGGACTAAGCCATAATTTTGAGGTTTGAAGTTTTCTATTAACATTTAAATTCGTCAACACTCGCCTACTCGAACTTCCAACAATCTCTTACTCTTTTTCAGGTTAGAAACAACCCACTCTACCATATCATCAAAGCAAGAGCTCTGAGAAAGCTGGGTAAAATTGAAGAATGTCTGAAAACTCTAACGACAGCGATGGGCCTACCTGGTGTGCGAAAATTAAGTACGTTAACTTTGATTTCGTCTGATTTCATTAGATTCATCTTGTAGATTTTATTTTGGCAAGGCATAACGTGCTCCTCTGCTGTCCCTTAGGTTGCTCTTTGTTATTTTAGGGCTCTTTGACTCTCCTCGGCCGGGGCTATTTTGTCACTTTGAAGGTCTCTTTCACTGCTCTTGATAGTGTTTTCTATTTAATTACATCCAATGCGTTTCGGACGGGGCTTTTTTCTTTGCGGGCTCTTTTGCTGTCAGCAAGGCTGTTTTCCCCTGCTGCCCCCCGCAGTCCAGTGGTGCTACTTATTTCCGTTTACTTTTCTACACCAGGCCTGTTTACCGCACCAAGGTGTAAAATTTGTACCTTATTGATGAAGACCTAAAGACCCTCGTAGCGCCGACTGTGTTGCTGCACGCGAGTCGATATATACTCTCCATGGAGTATAGCAAAAAATGGAAAAAGAGAAAAATGACCTGAGCTAAGGGGCAAATAGTTGTTTAGCGCTGCTGAATATGTCCAGTGATAGATAATAACCCTATAGAAAGCCATGACCTTTACCTTTCTAGGTACTGCTAAGAAAGATGCCCAGCCGGTTACAAATAGTGACAGAGTAACCTTGTTCTTGGAGTTAGCTGAAGTTCAACGTATGTCCAATCAACAGGTAAAATATGAAAACGTATTAAAAGACTTTAAGACCTTTTATAAAAAGTCTTTGAGTTGTGCAAAACTTTCCTAAAGCGAAGACAAATTGAAACTTCTTTGAGCATACTGAATGGAACAAACTTAAAAAGCTTTTATCGTCTGACACTATTCCTAGTATAGATGTAAATAACAGGCCGAACCATTGAATGAGGAGATAATATATACCCATTACACTGATCGAAAGGCACCAATTCGAGAAATGAAGCTGGGTCGGTGTTGTATTTTGAACACTAATCAGTTTACGTAATACACCGGGGTGACCAATAGAATTACCGTAAAAGCTCTATTTAGCCCCAAGGGGTGCTTATTTCATTTTGGAATCTTTTGAGAGGGACTTATTAGAGTGGGGAGGGAGCTTATTAGAGAGTGGGGACTAAACAAATCATTTAGCATATTTTGTTCTTTATTCGTCCAGACGAATGCTTTAGACATTAAAAAATGAACTATAAAAGAAAGTTTTACCTTTGGATTACATGATATTCGTGGTAACTGAGTATTTTCTAGTTGTTGTAAGACAGAAGTTTTGGATATCAAACACGTTTCAACTTAATTTAATTTAATTTCGTACGTTTACTACTGAACTTTCGAGTGGCCAAAATAAGAGGGGGGCTTAATAGAGAGGAGGGGCCTATTTCACTTGAAAAAGGGGGGTTTAATAGAGAGGGGGGCTAAAAAAGAGCGGGGGTTTAATAGAGCTTTTAAGATATTTGAAATTGTTCTCTGTAATAACACGGTGATGTATATAACTTGTAATGCTATTTCCGTTTTTTCTCGTGTAGCACGAAGCTGCAAAAACCATGCAAGATGCCCTTCACGAATTCCAAGGAACACCTGAAGAAATAAGGTGATTAGTTTATATCCTAAGAAAGAGTTACTTGTCATAAATTGCGAACAATAGGATTGATTGTTCGACCAGTGGCATGCCACAGTAGATGGGACTTCAACCTTGACTGTATGACC